>JAVCKT010096472.1:0-13036 GCA_032273925.1 Rhynchotus rufescens
CTGTGCGGGTGACAGAGCAGTGGAACAGGCTGCCCAGGGAGATTGTGGAGTCTCCTTCTCTGGAGGTCTTCAAAACCTGCCTGGATGCCACCCTGTGCCACATGCTCTAGTTGTGCCTGCTTGAGCGGGAAAGTTGGACTAGATGATCTCTAGAGGTCCCTTCCAATCTTGAATATTCTGTGATTTACTTTTTTTTGTCTTATCCTTCCAACTGACTCAGTCCTACCAGGGGATGACAGAAATAGTAGTGCTGCAGTAAAAGGAACCAACATATTTGATATCATGGATTTGCTGATTCTTTTCTTAAACACAGCATCTACAGCTTTTTGTAGCAGGGTTAGCCAGGGTTCTAGTTTGGATGCTGGTGGCCACTCTGCACATGAGACTTCAGCTTGGAGCAGCCTCACTGTTGTCATCTACCCTCCAGCTGCTAGAGGCCAAAATAGCAACTTCAGTGCCCTCCTTGCCTACATCATTTTGAGAGAATAGGTAAAGAGCAGGCACACATGGTGCAGGCACTGGAGGATGCCAGCAGCAGCCTTTTGTGCAAGTGGAGATGGGCTGGTGTTTGAAGGCAACAGCAAGAACTCCTCAGACTTCAGCTGGAAAAATATGTCCCAGGACCACCTTGATTTAGATGTAGCTAAACAGTGCTTTACGTATTACCTTAATGGCATGAGAAGTACCTACCAAGGAAAGAGAGAGTGCATCATATCCTAACGCAAGACTGGAACCATCAGCTGCCTTGCTTTTATCTTCAGAACATTACTGTGTTCAGATGCCCTGACAAAACCTTTGCTCTCTCTTGCATGAAAAAGTCTTTGCTCATATGCACTGCATAATAAAATAAATACCACACTTAAAATCACTTAAAATTTTTAGGTATCCAAACACACAGATTAATAAAGCACCAAGTAAATGTAAATTAATTGCAGTGTTTTACAGTATTTATATCCCCAAATATGGTTACATGCAAACTTCCTCCTTATATATCCAGATTCAAAAATTACATCATGTCATATAAAACTACCATCTAATTAGTGTCAAAGTGCTACCACAATTAAAGCTATAGGTCAGATGATAGAAAAATAAAAAGAAATTAAGTGAATCTGGTTGGAACTAAATTAAATAGTTCGTATGAAAAAAATAACAAAAGTCTACTGTAGCTAGAAGCTTACTGTAGCTCCTTTAATGTACAGGGAATCCTCAGTAAACTTCATAGCTGCTAAATTTACAAAAGGGTTAGGGCATGTAGTAGAAACCTCTTTGTTATGATTTAACTTCTCAGCTATTACAAAGTGACACAGCTCTATTGATTGCAGGAATCCTTATACGCAAGCTGAAGTTTGTAACAGCTATTATTTGCTCTTGTTATGTAGACTGAATAATATATCTAATTTTGCTAAGCAGATGAATAAGAAGGTTAGAATAGATTTGCCGTAGGATTTTTCTCTAAAATATGGCTTGCATCAGAAAATTGCAACTTGCCAAACCTTGTATGTTTGTGGTGCAGATGTTTTACTGACCACAGCTAGCATTAAGAAAGTCAGTTCTGCTGTTAATATCATCCTCCCCCACCAACTTAAAACTCAGTATGATCTTTCATGGCTGCAGTGTAGGCTTGATCCCGCAGTCCAGCATTGCAATGAGACACGGGGTGTTCAGATAACTGTTTATTCAAACACAGCAGAGCTGGGGTGTGAATGAGATCTGCATGGTCACATGTGGCTATCACTCTCTGTAAAAATACTATTTCAGAATTCATCCTATTTTTTTTAATATCTTTAGCTCAATACTATAACATGACACATGACTAAAAAAATGCTCTTGTTTTCAGATGAAATTCCTGATCTCCAAGGATGTCCTAAATAGTCTTACTCCATACTTTTCCTACACATTTGTCCTCCTGAAATGGATTTTTAATTAAAATGCAAAAGACATAAGCCTTTAGCTAAATGTTACGTTATTTTTTATAACAGCCACAAAAAGTAAATTATAGCTTTATTGTGTAAAATTGGAACCAGCTTAGAGCTATGAACAGTTCGGAGGTCAAACTGTCACAGAACAGACTTTGACCACATCTCTATTTACCAAGAAGAGTAGTTCTTTGCTCCATGTCTTTAACTGCAAAAGCAAATTTATCAAATTTGCAAATCAAGCAAACTGAATATTGTAGAAAAATAGGAATCCACTTCTGCAGGAATATTGAAGAGAGGAGGGTCTCATTCTTTCCAAGCTTTCCACATTATCCAAGGCAGTCTTATCGTTGATTACTTTTCTGGATGCCTAAGTTGTGACATGTCCAGAATATGGTTTATGATATAGATTATATAGATTTTATGTAAACATGTGGATAATGGCTTTTAGGCTTACAACAATCAAAACTTACATGTCATTTTACTTTTTTCATATTCATATACATACATTTTCTTGTACTTGAATGTTAGGAGATGGTGAGAAAACAAATTGGGGGAAATGGTGGAAGGAATACTATAATACTTTGCATAGTTCAGTTAATATCATGTCGATGTATAAAGCTGTATTGCAAGCTTATCATAAGGCTGTCATTTGCAATGTCAAAGATAATGTATTCGCTTCCTCATTTCCTGAAAAAGGTTACTAGTTTTTATCTTTCTAGTAGTTGCACAAAGCCAGAAAGCTAGTGCAAACACATTGAAAATTATGATATATTTATAGATGTATCATGTTAAAGGAGAGCATTTTTCCAGAAAGATTTGAATATGAAAGGAAGGCTAGGATCTTTATGTAAGTGCAGAGTAAGGTATTAAAAAAAAAAAAAAAAAAAAAAAAAAAATAACTTGCTTTGGGATCACTATCACAGTTGTTCCTATGGTAACTGGTTATTTGTGCTGCATGCATCATCATATATATTTAAGGAACCGGAGTGCTGCAAAAAATGGTGGGAAAAAGAACACGTGTTATATCAAATTAATTCTGAAGATAAGCCCATATTAAAATACTTGACCCTTTGACTAAAATGAAAAACACCTTTATGTGATTTCACCCACTTGACACTTGAAAGTGTGGTTCTCAGGAAAGGGGCTATGAAAAATTGGCAAACGCTTACTCATTTGCTTCTGGTTGTGTTCTGAATCATCTCTCTAATTCATTGCCAAATAACACTTTCGCTCCTGTCTGAGCTGCACAACTGAGGCAGGGAGGGGAGAAAGTGATGTGTTCACGTGTCTAGTTCACATATTCTAGCAGCATGGCAGACGGGCAAAAGGCTGACAGCCTTTTGAAGTCGCTGGTTAATACAAAAAAAAAAAAAAAACAAAGAAAAGAAAAAGAGGAAGGGGAAACCACATGGAGAATAATATGTTATCCAGAGAAAGATATTGTGGAGAAAAGATCTGTTATGAACTGATAAATTCTCCAAGCCAATTAATTTATCAGTATTGTTTATTGTAAATAGCAAGCAAGCAGCGCTGGGCGCCCGGGGAGTCTCGGCTCCAGAGTCTCCGCTCCACCAACGGCGCGCGCTGTAGTACGGGAGGGTGCTTCTTTTATACCCTGGCGCCCAGAAGTCGCCTCCAGTTTCAGTTCTCATCTCTGGTATGTTGCAATACTTCTGCCCATGCTCTCTCCTTGTTGGTAGGGCTCCCTGAGGCCTCCTGGTGGTCTTTGATGAAGGCCGCTCTTCTTCCTCTGGACTCTGCACATACTTCAATCTCCTGCAGTTTTGGCCTTATGCTGATACTGTGTTCTTGTGGTATCTTGCACTCATAGTTTACAACACTTACGATAAGTCTGTTCTGTTACAGTTTGTTCCGCGAATTACAATACATTTATCACAAGATCCACCAGATCCACCATGTTTAGCCTACATTTGGAGCATCTCCAAATGCAGACCTGACCAGTAACATGCAGCCAGGTAAGCTGCCTCTCCAAGCCAGAAATGAATATACAAAGCAGGCAATTATTAAAACTTCCTTTCTACTATAATCTGAAAACATGTGATGCTGAATCAGTGAGGGCAATTAAACTTGGAATATTTCCAAGTTCAGTAGCTTATTGGTAAGAAACAAATTTATTTACAGTTTAAAAACTATGATAAAGTACTAGGTACTTTGGAGTGAGATGACATAAAGGACAAGATGACCAAATCCACAGAGATGTTTAATCATCACTCCTATATGTACTGCAATTTAAGGGAAGGCAGACTCCCAAAGACAGATTAGGCATCTAAAAACATTTGCAGATCCGTCTTTCATTATATAAAACAAGAATTAAGTGGAATTTAGTACCCCTAGTTCAAAAGTATGTAAGATAAAACTTTAAAGTTTCCTCAGTATCTGGAGTACTGTCTCTGTGCAGAAGCACTGAGAAAAATCAATTGCTACTTCCTATATAAGCCTGATATGAGTAAAAAAATTTGGTATTCCTCTGCAGAAGTGCCCTGAGAAACCCAGTCTGGTGAGATGCAAGGCCTCCTAACGCATTCAGGCCTCCTATAAAATGCAGCTGTGTTAGCTAATTTTTTTAAAGGATATCATAGTACCTCTGCCTATATTTTATATAATACCTCAGAGAATTTGTCTAGAAGTAGGAGTTTCCTTCTACCAAAAACTTAACAGGGATCCAACCCACATACTTTTAAAAGCACCCTATCAATAGTGTATAGACTGTACTGAAGTTCTCCAAGCTATGCCACTGAGCAAAAAGGACTCTAGCACTGAAGAGGAGAGAGGAGGAACTTCTGTCAGAAAACTGCTTGTTTCTAAAGTTCTTTCTATATTTAAATTGTTTAGTCTCAGAGTAAAATATAACTATGGGAGCAGAAACCACAATCACACTTTTGTTGTCTTTCTCAATAAAGCTTGAATAATTTTTGGAGCAATATTATAGGATTGGAAGTGCAGGAGAGGATGTCCCTCTGCATTCCACTGGGTTAGCTCAGAGCCTAAGCATTTTGGCATTTGGTAAGAAGCAAAATATGTTTTTTAACTGCGAAAGAAACATAGTCTCCCATTTCTCAAGGAAAGTCGCTAAAGGTTATAGGCTACAAACACTGGTTGCCCTATATGCAGCACATCAAGGAGATGCAAAGGTCTGGATTCTGTACTCTCTTAAGTATTGGAAATCTAAGTATCTGCCTAAATCTCCACATGCCTGTGCCTGCCTCTGCCAATTAAGCCAGTGCAGGGCCCAGGTAAGAGATGTGAAATGCAAAGCTGTGGACTGGGGAGAGGCGTTGGAGCGGTATCTTGAGGCACTGGCAAGTGTTTCAGTAGAAAGGCAAGGTCAAGAAAAAGACCAGGTTTTGGATCTTGGTTTGAGGAATGTGCAGTTGTACAATTTGAGGGAAACGTTCAAAGATTATGCTCCTGTGCCTGCCTGTGGCTTAATATGAAGTTGGATCTCTTGCTCCCACATCAGTTTTCTCACTAATTGCCACTATCATTGGAGGTACCTATAGCTGCTACCACATTGCAACTGCTTCTAATGGTTACAGAAGACTAGCCTGAATCTGAATACCTTCTTGTGTAAGAGATGGGTAAGAGTAACGTCTCTACTGATCCTCTTTACATAGTTTAAGAAAAAAGTGCTATTGAATCTCTTTAAGATGTTCAAGAATGCCACAACTGTGGCATTTTCACTGAGCTGGAGCTGTAAGACTTCAATCTTATCCAGATCCTTGCACTCAGGAAAAGAAAACAGAAGAAAAAAAATCCATCTTAATTCAAGCATTAATTTATGAAGTAACATGAACTCTTGACTGCAAACTCATAACATTTCTCATTTTCTTTCGTGTAAAATAGGTGCAATAAATACTATCTTTTCAAACAGCTTTGCTTTTATGGCCTTTGTGTACCTCACTATACACATTCTGTGCAGAGATTTATACAGAAGTGCATCTTCTTCTCCAAAGCAATCTAAAATTCCATCCATTCTTTATATGGCAGAGAAAGAAAAAATGACAGCAGTTGAGAAATATTTAATGTGCTTATCTTGTGAAGCCAACATATTTGGGGAAAGTACATGTGTTATTATTACTTTTTGCTAGTGTTTAGAACTGTAAAGTCCCATTTCTAGTTTTCAGTATTCCAAATATGTTTTTCTTCTGTGGATGTTTTTTAGATTCTTTTCTAAATTCCAGTATACTAAAAATCAGTCATCTAAATGAACGAGGTTTTTTTTATACACAGTTTTCAATCCGAAATTTAAATCTTTGGGTTTTTTTGTTTACTTTACAATTTATCTCTGTTTTTAGATTTTGACTTTCAGTTGCCTGAGTACAATATAAATCTGTTCTGCTATTCCCATTTTGAACATTTGTGGTCTCATCTCTGAATGAGCTCACTCTGCAAGTTCTGCAATAATATTTGGAAGATGTGGCACCATCATATCTTCTCATCATATCACATAAAAAATGTAGTATCTTAAAACTAAAGAACAAGAAAAATAGAGAACTGTCAAAGAGGAATTTGAATATTACATTGCATTTCTGGAGCTGGAATGCATTAGCAAAATTATGGCCTACTTGCCACACAGAATCACAGAATCACAGATTCACACAGAATGACAGAATATTCAAGGTTGGAAGGGACCTCTTGAGATCATCTAGTCTAACCTTCCTACTCCAGCAGGGACATCTAGAGCATGTGGCACAGGGAGGCATCCAGGCAGGTTTTGAAGACCTCCAGAGAAGGAGACTCCACAACCTCCCTGGGCAGCCTGTTCCAGGGTTCTGTCATCCTCACAGTAAAGAAGTTCCTCCTCACCTGGTGACGGAACTTCCTGTGCTCCAGCTTAGGACCATTACCCCTCATCCTATCACTGGCCACCAATGAGAAGAGCTTGGCCCCCTTCTCCCTACAATCTCCCTTTATGAACACATACATGTACCTAGGCTTTTATTGGAAAAAGAAGTGTGATGGGACTCTCAGACAGGCAACTCTCCATTTGAAGAAAAATTGCCCATTTTTCATTTCTAAATGAGATTGTCCATTCAGCTGCCTTGCATTCACAGAGGCTTTTCAAATGCTATAACTCTGAATCCTTTGAAAGTCAGTGTGTCAAACGAGCACTTTACAAAGGGCACTGCTCCAAAATTTCTTCTGGTCATAGAAATGACAGATACTTCATTCTAAAAGCAGGTTCCTTTTCACTGACACATATAAGTTTTATTTCCAGATTTTTAACTTAAGTAAACAAGCAAACATCCCAATCAGCCTCATTTAAAAGACAACTTTGGTTCTATAGAGTTGTTTTTGTTTCCAGTGGGAAAAAAGACCCAAAAAGCTACCATCCTAACCAGAGTGTGTGCTTTTCAAACTAACAGGCTTTGAAGCAGGACTATGAAAATCACCTTCCTTCTCCAGCCACACAGTTTGTATGTAATCATACATATTCCTATAAGCATATCTATGTAAGCATGTTTTTTTTAATGAATGTCAATATAACTAGTATAATGAAATCAGGCATTTTGTAGTGAGAAGAGAATAAGTTACTGTGTGCTTTTCTGGGCTTATTAGATTTACTTTGAAATCAAATTGTTTGGTACAAAAGTAGACAATACTTCTTGTATTTTAAAGTACTTACAGTTTTCTGTGTCAGTCTAGCCAAACTCCAATTTTGTTTTACTTTGACAGTTCTAATGAATAGCAGCACACCTACATATACCAAGGGAAATCATCTACTTAAGCTATTACAATTGACATTCCATCAAAAGAAAAAAAAATTACAACATACTAAAAGCACATCAAGTAATTTGTTTCTAATCATGTTTTAATAATGCAAAATCTGGATGAAGCCATTTAAAATATGCGAGCTACATTTCTACAGATTTTTTAAAAAAATGAGTAATGCAGAATCTCTGGCACAATGCTTTAGTTTATATCTAAAGTTAACCCCAAAGCAGTGTGCGGGTAATGGGAAGAAGCAACTGCACTGTAATTAAGGTTGAAACTTTCCTGTTTGTTGCCTTCACTTAAATACCAGTTTAGCATATTGCTTAAATATGCTTTAAAATGTAGTCTTATTTAGTTTATTACTTAATAGTTTTTAAGCTATTTTCACAAGTTGTTCTTTTTCTCACTACTATGTTGCCATGTACAGTTCACCCTTCAGGTCAAGCCACTGCTTTGTTTACACCTCATTAAATTTTCTTTAATTCTTTTCATCTCCCCACTCTACTAATAAAGTCAACTTTCTTTCTGCTTTCTGGCTAAGAAAAAACTCAATGGAACTACATCATCAAAGAAATGAGCAAATGAGCAAAATTTCGTAGTTGGATGTTCAGCATCATAACAATTAATAGAATTTCTAGCAGAGTTCCATCTAAGCTTGTTTCCTCTTAAGAAAGGGATTTTTCTTACTGATGTGAGAATTACATCTTTTAATTACTGATCTTATAATGGTGATATGAGAAAACTGGATTCTCAGTACAGCCATCATATGAAGAGAAAATTTTAATTTATTTCATCTAACAAGAAAAAAATCTTAATCACTCTGTAGAATTTGTTAGACAGCATTATTAGAAAACAATCGTTATAGATAAACTGTCTTACAAAAGAGAAATGTATAATTCTGTCAACAGAGTGACCTAACTTTGTAGTAGGTGATGGAAATAAAACAGATGAGACCAGAATGAGATGCATCAGTCTGTGAATAAGTTAAAGCCTGAACATCAATACTGAAAGTATTTTGCAACACTCAGAAAATACAGCTTTGGTTGGAGAGATTTCTTCTGGTTGTAGAGGGAAGTCCGGTTTGTACCACTTAAAGTACCACTCTTTTAGTTGACAAAAGCTTTAATGATCAGAAGGATAGGAATGCAGACGCCTAGACACTTAGAAAAATATCCACGTCTACATTAGATAGAACTTAACAATGATAGAGTGTAATACTTGAAATCTTATATTTTGGGACATGAGTCTGCTGTTAACTTCCATGGCTTGAAGAAGGCATTCTGCCCTATAGCTAGTTGTTCTGTGACTTAATATTGTGGCTAAGTGAAAGCTAAAAAGACTTTTTGAGATAGATTTTGTTCTTTTTGGTCTTTTCCTGCACTGCTTGTCCTTGCTAACAGGAATCTGGATGTTATAGATATAGAAATTCTTAAGTCTTTGTATTTACACCTTTGTCCTTTTCACATTTTAGCATTTCTAAGTGATTTTTTATTTCCTTTAATTGTATCCTGGACAACAAATTATAAGAGGATATAATAGAGATGCTACTTCTTTCACTACTTGAGGACACTCTTCTCTTAGTCCTCATTTAATCTGTTTTAAATGATGATTAATAAACATTTGCTTTCTTCCAGTCCTTGGGCATCTCCTCTGTTCTCCAGGACCTTTTGAAGATGATGGAGAGTGACTTAGCTATAACATCTGCCAGCTCATGCAGGACTCTTGGGTGCGTCTCATCAGGGCCATGTTTTTGGTGGTCACTGATGTTCTCTGACCCAATCTTTCTCTATGTTTCTCTATCCAAGCTATCTTCTGTAAGAAACCTGTATTTTGTTTAATCACAAGCCTTCTCTTATTCAAAAGATTGACTTGCCTCAAGCCAAATTGGAAAAGCAAAAAATGAAAAGAAAAATTTCCTTGAAGAAAACTTTCCTCAAAGAAAATTTAAAATGTTTAGAAATGTTTTTCACCATATTTTTTTTTCTGATAACAGATCATTACAAAATAAATTCCTGGATATATCTTCTCTTGGTCAGATTGTATATGACTATATAATTGCACACAGCCTTTCAAATAGTGCTTGCATTATTTTTAAGACACTATGTGTCTTAGTTGTTTTGAATATCCTATATTATCTGTGAGAATAAATTCATAATGATCATTCAAAATTTATTTTGCGTATTTAAACTGTGGGTGAAGTCATTTCCCCCTTTTGTACAGGTAGCTCTTTAGAATGAAATATTATACACGGAGTAATTTATTTTCTGTTTCATTTATAGATTTTAAGAGAAAATAGAATATAAAAAGAACTACTTTTTCCATTTCTCCTTACAATATGTGTAAACTACTACTTTCTACTTCCAATACATCTTTTTAATTAACTGTTGCTATTTAGTGCCTGTATATATTAAGACAGTGAAAACCTTGATCTTCCTTTTGAAACTTGAACCCGTTGTAGCAAATCATAAATGTCCAGGTAAGTACTACCAGGTAAGTACTATTGGCAATTCTATTCATTAAATTAATGGATTTTTTTTTGAAGACAGAGAAGAAAATGGAACATGGACATTGCTCAAAAGTCACAGAATATTATCAAAGAGAAGATAATAGAAAGAATGTAATAACCACAACAATTAGTAAACATATAAACATAATTTGTTATAGTTAATTGAATAGAGTGTAAGAGCTGAAAGAGAGTGGACAGTGTCCTTAAATAAGATTTATCCCTAATAACGTAGAAAATAAATGTAGAAAGTACATTTAAATAAAGCTATCATTTAAATAAACTATTGTACTATAGCTTTATTATAGGCATAAATAGCGCTTAACAAGGCTTCAATACGAAAGAAAGATCTATTATCAAAATACAAACCCCAGCCATTATTACCTGTTGGACCTATCTCATATTTTCCTGTTGGCAGACTACTCTAATGCATTCAAGACATCTCCTTTGCCCAGGAAAGCTGGGCAGCCTCAGCAGAAGTGTTATCACAATGAAAGAATCAAAATGCAGTACAGTTGGCTTTGCTTCTCAGTTACCTTTTAGAAAACAGCCAAGAAAAAAAAAGCCAAGATCTTGCTGATGACACAGGCATATGATGGAACATGGAGATAAGAGGGGAAAGAAAAGAGATCACAAATAAAAGGACCTGATCAAGAATACAGTTCTGCTTCGTCTCGTCCACCCCGCATGGGTACTGAACAGTGTGATTAATTTATTGCTGGAGTCACAAGCTAAGATAGGCACAGCAAGTATTCAGTTCAGGACACATGCATTTAAAAAAGCAGCCATATATATTTGTTACAGACTCATATATATGGTATATATGTTACATACTGAGAGACCTGGGTTTGTTCAGCCTTAAGAAGAGGAGGTTCTTGAGAGATCCTATTGTTGTCTACAATTATCCAAAAGGAGAATATTGAGAAGATATAGTCAAATTCTGTTCAGAGATGCAGTATAAAAGGATAAGAGGCAATGGATTCAAGGTGAAAAATGGAAAATCTTGACTGCAATATGATGAAAATTATTTTTCATCTTGCATTATGTCAAACACTGCAAAAGGTGCCCATATGCTCATAGTGGCTTTGGACATTTCATCTCTAGAGATATTGAGGACTCAATGGAACCTCACCATGGACAGACTGTTACAACTCAGCTTGGTTTGAACATGAGTTTGGATGTGATGGCCTGTATTATCCTGTGACTGTGTATATATTTTGAGTGTTGTGAGAGAAAATTTCTGTGATTAAGAAATCTTAACATAAAATCTCCACCAACTTAAATTTTAGTGAATTGGGGATTGTCATTCTTTCAAATACCAAGTCTTAAATCAAAAATGGCTTGGCATAAATTCCTCCCATTCCACTGTAGTGCTAAATACCTTAATGTTCTATAATCTGTAATTTGTAATCTGACTTTATTCAAGATATGTGTCCTAGAAGCAGAGAGGCCCAATATGTTAAGTCTACTTCCAAGAGAGCAAGGAAAATATCCTCTTTTCCCTTCTTGCAGGTTCAAATACTATTTTCCAATACTTTTAGGCATGTCCTGCTTCTACTAATCAAAAGGACTGGACAATCTACCTCAGACTGGAATATGCTCTTTATTTACCATTTCATTACCATTACCATTTACCATTAATATTTACCATTTCAAGTAAAAGTTATACAAGTCTGTCAGGTGATTTTTAACAACTCACTTATGAAAACAATTGACCTATCACGATGGCCTTTTAGTATAGTTAAGACTATTTACTGGATTTCTGCTAGTACTTATATTTAATCTTGAGCATAGTAAAACACTATTAAGATTCATATAATTTATAGATGTCTTGATTTTTCTGTTTAATATCCAGAAAGCTACACCTACTTGATGTCATAACTTAAAAGTGAAATGACTGATCATTTCTCTTCTCTTCTACACATTAAATAGAGAAATTGTTTTTCCCTTCAACTTTTCTTCCATATAAATTTCTGGAGGTTTTATTTCATTTTGTATAAGCAAACTTGATTACTTAGGCCTTTCCCTACTGTAAAAATCAAAGCAGTCAAGTATGCAATAAAAAGGACTGTATTATTATATTCTCTTTCTAACACATGAATAAACGCCCCATCAGATCTTTGATTTGGGATAAGGCAGAAAACAGCTCTAAGTCATATTACTTTTATTTTAGCATTTGCAAGTTTTGATAACACAGATAACACCTTTGTTCTTTACTTTAAATAATTAGGTATATGTGACTTGAAAGAAGAGCAAGCAAATTGACTGCTAATTCAGTTGAGCGTGCGCATTTTGCCTGGTCTACAGAACTCTGACATAACAGATATTGGAAAGAGGATGCAGACCCATAAAACCTTTTCTCAGATCTCTAAAACCATACTTATAGGTTCAAAAGAATGCCAAAACATTTGATTTATGAGCTGACATAATTGCTGCTGACTTATTCTACTGAAGTCCCCCTAAAAGTATGCTAAACTACAGTCACATTTGCTCTAAAAGTCATTTCTAGATGAGGCTAATGAGCTCCAAAAGTGTAAGCTGGGCTAGATATCATAAGTTTATCCAGATCTAAGCCTGAGTAGCAAAGTATCAAGGAATTTGGCTTATGGATTAACATAAACATAAAAATCCTAGCCCTTAAAAAATATGCAAGCTAAAATCAATGTCTAAATAATAGTGTAAAACTTCTCTTCATAGATCCTGCTGAGAACCAGTGAGCTGCTACTCACAGGTCTCACGTCTTAACTTCCAAAACTTCAGAAACAGATTCAAACAGATTAAAAGAGTTCAAATCAAGTTAACTAGATAGAAAAAAGACTAAAAAAAAAAAAAAAAAAGAAGGAAAAAAAGCCCCAAAACGTGGAATCTAAAAGGACGT
>JAVCKT010096473.1:0-13036 GCA_032273925.1 Rhynchotus rufescens
TACTGCTCTCAGACAATGCAGAGAGCATGTTTATAACAGGAATGCAACAAATCCAGTAGCCAGTTGCAGATGTGCTTCAGAATAGTACACTTACAGGATCTGGAAAAAAGAGAAATTATCTCTGTAGGCTTCATTAGATATTTTTTCCTCTTGTTCCTTAGGAACTAATGTTTCAAATCCATGTGCTATCTTTATTTTATTGTTCCTTATCCAGAACATGTGAATACCTACTGCTCCATGGAGTAGTGTATTGTAAATTCATGGATTTTTCCCTTTGTTTTCTTTTCCCATCCCAATTAGGAGGAAATTTCAAGTAGTCCAATAATACAACAATGTGTAGTAGTATGTCGGAATCAAGATCTTCAGGCCTCTTACTAGTCATTGTTCACAGAAAAGTTCTACTATAAATTCAAATATACTAGGCTGAGTTTAGTTATGTATTATAAACAGTAGCTTGTTAAATCTGTATGATACTTATTTTGAGCAACATTTCAAAGATAGAAACTCCATGAATACATGATGAAAGTATTCTTAATATTCTTTCCATTTCTTTGTTCTATTGTGGACTAGCGTTAATTGCAATGGTGCGTTTAAATCTGCTAGTATGCTTAGCAGCATTCCCAAGTCTCACTTCTCAGCTTTCATTTTCTCACTAGATGATAAACCAACTGTTAAATCTTCTCTTTTCTGAGCTAGGGCTTCACTATGGAGCCCTAAACTAAACATCAATGGAGTAACTTGTAGGGTCTCTTTCAGAATTAATGCTCAGAAGTTGGACTACATTTGGATCAGGCTGTCAGGGAAGGAGCATTCAAATAGTCCTCATAGGGAAATTACAGTCCTGCAGAGTGGGATTATAGGTTTGCAAAAAGCAGTCTTCGAAGTCACAAGGAAGAGAGAACGGCAATGTATAAAGGTGAATGAGGGAAGGTGAGTAGAGTTTAAGGAAGAAGGAGATTCTATCTTTCTGCACAGGCAGAAAGAGTTCCCAACAGGATAGTTCTTCCTTGTGGCCTCTGGGCATGGTCCCTCCCCATACACTTTGCTATGCAGAAAACCTAGCTTGAAGATGTACTCAAATTCTTCCACTTTAGCCTTGCTCTGCCCACCATGCTGATATAATTTATTGGAGGGAAACAACCCCCTCAATCTCTCTGTGCTCTTATCACTCAGTATAGCTGGAATTACTTTTTGTTGTTGTTGTTCTTTTCCTATCTGTCTGTCTGTCTTGCTTGCTTAGCATAAGGATTTTCAGCAAGTGTATTTAATGTCACTTCATTCGGCAGGCACTGTTGGCTGACTTCCTCATCCAGCTGCGTGAAATTGAAAGGACAGTTGAAAAAAAGATTGATTTTTGGAGATTTTGCCTGAGCTCATTCTTCTAATCAAAAATTATCTGGAAAAGAGGTTTATTGCTCAAAGCTTAAAGAAAACAAGTACCTTTTTGCATGCCCTAAGTGCTGGAATGTATTGTCCCTTTCACTTCCAAACTTAGTTGTATTGTATTTGTTTTCTTGGCAGAAACACTGATTGTAATACACGTATTCAAGGACTACAGTTGTCCCTTGGGAGTGTTGGATATAATTACTGAATTTCTTTGACCTAAATTGTGTATTTTGGCTTTGAATCCAGTTATGCCAAGCAAAGGGAGAAGGCAAACCTTAGCCCTTCAACTCTTGACTCCAGGGGTAGCTTGGGTGGAGCCCTGCTCAGCTTGGCACAGCTCGGAAGAGCAGCACTCAACCTGTAGGGCCCAGGGGATGCTGCCAGGAGCCCTGTAAGAAGCTTGATGTTAGTTTTATGATCTTTTTTCTCTTCCACACTCTGCTGCTTTCCAGATTTTTGCCCTCAAGGTACCAACTTTATTGCTACTATTATTATAATTAGAGCTAATTGGAAGAAGAAGAGGGGCATTGGAAGAAGAAGAAGAAGAGTGTTGTTTTCCACTGAATAATGATGGAATAATGATGGAATAAAGAGGAAGAGATGAAGGAAAGCTGCAAAAAAGGGTTTTGGGGTCTTCAATGAAAACTAGACAGAAAAGAAACTCAATAATCTGACATCTTTGTGGGAGCTGAGGGGGTAGGGGATAGGATAAGATGATCACAAACATTTTTAATATTAGCTTGACCTCACCGCATACATTATGTTACTAAGGATTTGTACTCCATGCTAGTTAAGACAGGTATTTAATTAGCAGCTTACTTCCCACTGATAATGAAAATTGGATCATTTTTAGGATTCTTATTGATCTGAAAGGAGCTTGGTAATTTTGAGTTTGAGAATGAATGGAAGGAGTTCTCATAAAAAAAAAAAAAAATCAGAGTTATCTGGAATTCTGTAAAATCTGGAACTCTGTAAATATACCTGTTCATACTTCTATCATATCATTGGTTGTTTTGGAAAATTATTTTCTGTGTAATTCTATGCCAACAAAGATTGAGATGAGTACTGTGATGTAAGTATATAGTAGTCTAACGGATATATGGACTGTGAAAGGTCTTCCTGTTTTGTGTGTGTGTGTGTACGTATATATCTGTATAAATATATCTACACAAGAAACGAGTCTGCTAACTATTGCTCTGCCTTTTGTGGACAAATAACATGAATTGTTGCTCTAAATACTGCCTGCAAAGAAAAAGATATCACCAAAGTCAGTAATTCATGTGGTGCTGCCATTGGCTACAAATATGGACCTTTTGGGTCACATTTTCTTTCATATATCATACACTGGGATATCATCAGCCAGGTACCTTCAGAAGTGAATGATGGTGTTGCTGGGTAGTAGCTGCAGAGCAATTTTCGTAGAAAATTTGAGAATACTGCTAGAAATATTTCACTTTCTGTTGAGAACCAAGTACTCTGTGCACTTGAGTGGGGTGTGTGTGTGTGTGTGTGTGTGTGTGTGTGTGTGTGTGTGTGTGTTAATAGTGATGTGTTTCAGCATCTCAATAATTTCTTTTGAAACTTCAGAAAGGAAGGAGGTGTTACACTGACTATAGTGTGTTTCCTTTCTTCAGTTGTATTTTGTGTTTCTTGCACAGGTGAGTTACTATCAAATATACATTTGTACCACAGCCCCCTAATTAGCAGTGGATAGAACCACTTCATTCCTCCCTCTGTCCTTCCTCACTTGCTATCTTGGCTGCAGCTAACGTTTATCTGTGCTTAATGAGCACTCCTGAATGTCAGCCATTCTTTTTAGAGGTCTAGAAGGATTACATGGGAGCTTTTAGTTATTAGACCCTACTGTTTGTTCCATATCAAGTATCCTCAGGAATAGATCACAGTAAAGAGATAGATAGAGGCTACTGGCTCATTGTGTGATATCCCTACCCTCTTTTGCTTCTTCCTACTCGCTACAGTTTGTGCTGAACTGATCGCAGGTCTTCAGTGATATACAATATTGACAACAACAACAAAAAAAAGAGAGAATGGGGGAAAATTAATCAAAAGAGAGTCGTGATTCTCAATAGCAAAATAATTTGTGTTGATTTACTTGCAGATACATCTTCAGAGAAAGGAGCCCATCCCTGATGACCTGTGACCTGCAGAAGCATAGACCAAAGACTGCAAACTAGTCTTGCATCTTCATTATTCTGTTTTGTTGTGATTTATTTTTGCTCCTAGCTTCTTATCTCTGCAGTGCATATTACTTATGCCTGATGAAATCCTTGCAAGAACAATAGAAAAGCGGCTCATTCAGGCTAGTGATCCTCAGGATCCAGCTAAACTCTGCTGGGAAGCATCATTGCCCTTTGTTCTGAAGATGCTGTTTGTGCTGGCTATGAGAACCTATTAAAATGCCTTATGATAAAAGATGCAGTTATTGCTGGGGATTCAGAGACTGCCACATCTGTTTCGAATTCAAGGGCTTTAAGCCCAATAGTGTTGTGATATTTTTTTTGTTTGAAAATTACAGTCCTTTTTATTTGATTCTTGGGAATGATTTGTTGATGTACACTCTTGAATTCTGTATTCTTTTCTTCTTGGTTGTTTGGTAAAAAGGAAATCTGCTTTACTGTTTTAACACACTTGTATAATTGAAATCAGGGTATTATGGATAGCATGCCACATAGACTGCCTACTCCCAGTTTGAGTCAATGCTAGCTCTGCTTTTGATTTGGCTCCAAAAGTATATGAAAAACATAATCAGATTCTGTTACATGTACTTATTTGTATCAATAGAACATTAATATAAGTATTTCATGGGTTTAACTTCTCTGTGAAAATGCCTTTATATTTCCAGATGATTCTAGTAAAGTATTTGACTGTAGTGATTCTGAACATAGTTGTGACGTGTATTCTGAAAATATAGCCTTCATTTGTAAGTGAACATGTATCTGTAAAACTATGAAACTTTTCAGAAACTATGAAATTTCATATGAAATTATGAGACTAAAACTTTTCAGAAAGTCATGGAGATGGATGCTCAGCAGACATTGCATGGCAATCTGCTTGCAGGGTTGTCTCTTCCCTTCAGGCTTTTTTAACAGTATAGTTACTGGAAGGTAGGTACCAAAACCTCCTGGAATCCCAGCTGCAAGAAGGAACCAAGATTTTTGCACCAGGAGGAGAAAGTCATGTGAAATGTCCTCTGTACTTTTCTGGTGACTCGGAAGTAGCTAATGAGAGTTGAAAGTCCTATTAAAAACACCGGAGTTGTGCAAAGGCCGAGTGGTCAGAGACTGTCTGCACATGTGACTTCTACTTTTAGAACTTAAAGGTCTCTGCATTTAAATAATAAACTCCATAAACATTTTCAACATTTGATTTGGGGCGCAATGGGAAATGGTCCCTGGGAATGCACTTTTGTGCTGTTAAACCTCATATCGATGCTGCTTTTGCCTACCCTGATGAAAGAGCGCTCCTGCGACGTGAAATCAAGCAGAACATGAGCAAAGGAGCAAGTGACCCAGTATCCAGGAAGAAATTGCTGTTTGGAGTTTGACAGCAACATTAGCAACAGAATAAACTCCCGAGTCTCCATTAGAGATAGGAGTTTTATCTCTGCATGAATATGGAGCTGGCAAGCAGACACTATCACAGCAGCCAGTTGAACTAGCAAACAATGCAACAGCACTACCCTTGATTAGTGATTTGGCTAATAAGGGTGAGATCATGGAAAATGCTAATGTAGTGCCTTCGGCAAATCCAATTACAACGTAACGTAATTCAATGCAAGCTCTCAGCAGGTGACCAGTGCTGTGGGTAGAGCACCCGACACTCAAAGCTGTACTGAATTCTCAAAACAGGCGAGCTTCTGTGTAGCTGCTGTGGGAGGCAGCAACCCCCCATTTCATTCGCGTCGGCTCTTCTCCCCAACTAATTGTGAAGATTTTGCCTTCCATTTGTGGAGCTTAATTAATTGTCTTATAATTTGTGCAAGCATTATCTGGTCAGGCACATGATTCAACATGAGCCATTTGCAGTAAGAAAACAAGAGTTTGTAGGACTAACTTGTTTTCTTCCTTTAGTCACAGGCTTTTTATGCTTGGAAGCAGTGCTGTAAACCTGGACTCACACAGATCCTAATAATGCTAATAATGAGGTATCACTTGTACAATATGATAGAAAGGTTATATTTTAAATTCATATAAAATGTCCTTATAGCTCTTCTTTCTTAATTTTCTGATAATGATATATGTTTCCCAAATGCAGGTGCTGCCATCTGTTTGAATTAGCATTGTCAGACTCGAATATCCCAAAGGATTTGATTTCTTCAGTGATTTCTTCAGGCAAGTCTGAGGAGGGATGAGTTATGTTATTTAAATACAACTGTAATACAGTAAGAGATTTGTCATTCCCTGGCTTTGCTGAAACAGAGCGTCCATGCTCAAAGGTCTTCCTGTGTGCAGCCTTCTAAAGATGTTTTGGAGCATTTCCCCATCTTTGACTTCTATTTTTTTTCCAAATACCTGCCCATTTGGACATTTGAGCTTTTCATTTTAGCTTTCTCCAGTATTTTTTGTGTATTAGTGTTGAGATACGAATTTTGCAGTAAGGGCTTATAGCATATGGTTGTGAAAGATTTTATTTTCCTCTTCTATATTTTTGTAGGAACTCTGCAGGCTTTGGGAATATTAGAATTCCTCAGCAAATTGCCCGTAGAGCAGTTTGCCCAAGTTCTTGCCCCTGTAAAAGAAAAGTTGGTAAGTGTTTAGTGTGACTGAACCAGGAGCTTCCATGAATACCTGAATTGGGACTGACCCTCCCCAGAGGTATGCGAGTGCCCCAAGTGCCTTTGCCTGTTACCAGGACCAGTGCTGAATGTTTAGGTAGGGAGCTGAGGACATGGGACAAGCAGAGTGATCTCTTGTCAAAACCCTGCAGTATTTCAAAGGGATGTGTATTGGCCCTGAACCATCCTGTCTTATCATGGGGCTCTGATGAACAGCCTTCCTTCTCCCACATGGCAATTACCAATGCCTGTCACCCATCAGTTTTTCCCTTTCTAGCACTGCTCCTAATGTGACGCACGGGTGGGACATCCCTAGGTCAGGGCTAGCCAACCTTCTTACCTGACGTGACAGGAACTTAAATAATACCCAAGTACTACTTTCTTCTAAGAAGTTAATTGCCATTTGAAAAATAATTAAAAGATGTTAGACTTGTAAAGAAATAATGAAGAAATGACCCAAAATGAGACTAATTACTCCAAGCTGACAGGGAGTGCCGAATGCCCTTGGAAAGCTGTGTTATTTCTGGTGAAAGCATGTGTGTTGAAACAAATTCATGTGCATTCCAAGTGCCAAATTATGATAATTAATAGATGTCTGAAATTTTACTATATAACAAATATGAGAGAATATTTAATGTTAATTTTGGCATGGATTTATGTCAATTGTTTTTTCTAAACTGAACTTTTTCCATTTGGATGCATCATTATATACTAAGTATCTCATGGAAAAATTTTCATCTCTTTAAATACGAGCAAGTATTCATATGCTATGTTAAATTATCTGCTTTTAACGTTATTGTCATGTTATTTTCAATATCATATATGGCATTCACTAAAGGATGTTTTGGTTACCATAACAGTAATTATCCAACATTAAAATATTAACACATGTTTGAACTCATGAAGCTGTTGAAACAAATGTGGTAATTGAATCCTAGGGTCTGCTGAGAATCTTTGCTCCATCTTTTAATATTGTTATGGAGCTAGGCTGATGCAGCACTAGTGTTTTACTGACACAAAGGTGTCTGTTTTGATTCCCCACTATTTTAATTCTTAGGCATTTCAAACTCCGTGCTCCTCAAAACATTCATGTTGTTTTAACACTGTGTTTATGTTTGGAAGACCTGAAGTCCTATTAGTGACAGTAGTGCCAGAGTTCTGTTTCTATACATACTTCTTTGTACTTCTGTGCATATGTACTGTGCAGTATGGTATTAAGTTTTCATTGGTCATAACTAGGTTATCTGGGATTATCAATCACTAAATAATATTCCTCCTTAATCTGAGGCTGTTGTCCATTTGGAAAAGAACTACTACTCGGAAAGTGAGTGTAGAAGTTGAGAGTGGTTTTAATTGTTTCCATTCTGGGTACAAGTGGATGTGGAATTATGATTAGACTGCAGGCAAAGTGCGTGAGTGTCTCAAATATGGACATTTGGTAGCACAACTGGGGATGATTTAAAAGATTACAGGCAAAATCTTGGTTCACATTTACTTCCTCCTTGAATCCATTTACTAATTTTCATCTTCTACTGCAACAGTATTATACTTCTTGTCCAAATAACCTATCTACATCTCTCACCTCAATGACAAAAATGTTGTGAACTCTGGATGAAAGAATGTGCTTTGGCTTATGTCTCCTCACACTCAAAGACTTGCACTTCATTAGGTCCCTGTCATACTTCCAACTACGTACCCAGTAATTACTCTGTCAGGATCTAACTTTCCATTACATCACATTTTGGAGGAAATAGGATTATGAGATGACAGAATTTCCAGTCTTCATCTTCCCTTCCCTTTCTATATTCCCGAATAGGCATAGAAAGAGGTGTTGCTGTATGACTAACCCTTGGTGAAGCAAAACTCTGTTGCTTCAGCTCCATTTCTCTCCCCACAACCTTTCCATAATAGGTAGGGAGCAGAGCTGTACCCTAACATACTGGAAATTCTGCTAGCACTGCCTGTACCACCCTGCAACTGAGCTTACAAAGTATTTCTATGCAGACTGAAGTTCTCCCCTCTCCTCTCTCTCTCTTTCTTTTTTTTTTTCCTTTTTTTTTTAACTCAACATTTAAAAGGGGTTTCTTTATTTTAACTGTTATGAAAATGACAGAAGAATTTCTCTCTGATTTTTGCAGATGCAAGACTAAAGGTCTATTAGACACCACAGGGTGTAAAGTATTTTTTGACTAATAAAACACTTTCCCACCAGGAGTCAGGATGCTGGCTAATTCTGTGTTTTCACTTAGAGCAGCTTCTCTTCCACCTGCCCTGTAAATGGGGAACACCCAGGTGCTTCCTGTCACAGGCCACTTATGGAGCAGAGGGCTTGCGGCAGCCACGGACCATGAGGAGAGACCAGTGGGGAGAGCCAGGCTGAGGAAACGAGGGCAGACTGGTAGGGGCTGCGATGAAACGTGTTTAGTGGTGCAATTTGTGGATCCAGGTTTGGGTTAAAATCTTTTAAGGCCAAATGTAGATTTGTCAGTCTAATGAAAGGTATCCAGGCAGTAAGTTTCAGGCATCTTCCTGTGGCTGATGGAAGGGGTTCTGGAAAGGGAAGACTCACGGGTTAGAAAGCAAGGACATACATCACCAGTGTTTAATTGCATAAATTGGGAGGGAAGTTTGGTTCATCTCATTCAATTGTTTGGTTTCATAGGGGAAAAAAAGAGAAGAACAACAGTCTTCTAAGAAAGAACTTCTAAGAAGTTTCTATTTTGTATTTACCTGTCTCCAGGCATCCTGAACCACAACTACCATATGCAAAGGTAGCGTAAATTCCAAGTTAATCCATTTAAGGCAATGACATCACAATCTGTAGAACTGGCACAAACGCAGATCCTCTGCATGTTATCCAGAATGCCTGCTCTTTAAATATAGCAGTCACTGTAGCTTAAGGGTAGGTATATAGTACCAGCCAGATTCTTTCTTGTGATAAGAACTGGGCAAAAACTATATATTACTAGAGACTGAAATATGAACTGGCATCTCCCTATTTTTTCCTCTCTTCCTCTACAAAATCATGCTGATATGGAATCTGTAACAGAAGAAACAATACTTGTTGCATTGACCTGAAGGCCTAGTGATGATGCCAGAAAAACACGGTCATCAACACTGAAAAGCAGAATATTTCATAGAAACTCTTCCTGCATAATGCCCTGTTTTCACACCAAAACACCTTTGGAGGACCAATTAATTTCTCGTAATTTCAACTCCTGTTTTTCTGATTGTGCAGAAAGATAAGCCCTGTCATTTATGGGCCGCCACGACAAAGCTACAAAACTAGTAAGCCTTACCACAAAATCAATCTAGTGCATTTTAGGGTGATATCTGTGAAACGTAAATCTGCATTACAAGATACCTGTCGACTGAAAAAAAACTTTCAGGAAAAGAAAAAAATAATAATTTGAATGTGCTGTTAATTTAATAGTATTCCTATGGAAAGCCTTAGACAGTGCTACTATTCACAAGTTTACCATAACTTCCTGCTGTTCCGCAGATGCTTATGACAGCCCCCAATTTCCATGCTCATTCCTCTGAAATCCTTTCCTTCTGAGTCACAGCAAACCATCTATTTGCATTTTATGAGGCAAGTGAGGTTTGTGAAAAGTAAAACTCCCATTTGAAGAGAACTTGTAAAGCTAGTGCCTTACCAATGGGAAACTTTTCTGAACAACTGAATTCTGATTAATAGAGTTTTTGCCTTGATGAATGCTAACATTCAAGCTATAGCATGTTGTGAGACTATCTGTGTCTGAAAACACAGAAGAGAAACATGGGAAAGGCAAAAAAACTATCTCTGGTTAATGCAGGGCATGGGAAACCTTTAAAACCTTCATATTTGTTCTCATTTATTCAGTCTGTTTTGTACAATTTTGTTTAGTTCTAAATGTAAACATCCTTTTTTTTTTCCCAACAAAAACAGTGTAAGCATTGGTTTTGAGTCATATTTAATTATGTCTTAAAACTGTTTAATTTTATGAAGACTATAAACCCTTCTACGTCTGAAAAGAGAATGATATAAATATGTTGCACCTTGTTTTCTGCCTGCTAGGTAGCTGGTGTTATTGAAACATGTATTATGAGCAGATGCTGTTCATTTTGAACAAACATATAATTTATGTTAAAATTTTCAGGCTACTTTTAATTTCTACAGGTCATGTTTTGCTGTTCTACAGACTTTCTAATTCTGCAATCCATAGAGATGCAATGGAGGCCTGTGAACAGGGCAGGATTACTAAAACTTTTAATCTGATTGCATAGCAGAAGTATCCTGCGTACCCAGGGGAAGTTGCTGCAGTAACAGAAAATGGAGATTTCTTTTTAAGCTGAACCTCAAGCTCAGGTAGTCCCTGTTTAAGTCTTTGCAGCCTGAGAAACTTGACCTGTGTTAGGAAAGCTTTATGTATTCTGGGCTGATTCCCTCCCCCTTGCTTTTCAGAAAGCTCTTTCTTAGTGCTTGTTTTCTGTTTATACACAAGTCAGGGAAAAGTGTGTTTTATTTACTCTTTTATTAGACTACTTTTGAGTTTACTGAAATAGCTTAATTGGGCTCCAAAGCAGTCTGTTCTGCTTACAAAAGTGCACTGTTTTTCCATTTCTGTTTTTCCTTTCAGGATTAGGGGCCTCCAAGAGCTAAACAACAGTCTCCTCTTTGCCCGGAGGCTGCAGAAAGGCTTGTTGTGTACAGTTGTGAGTATAGCTCAAGTTGTGCTGGGCCGTGGCCACTGGAGGTCTTTGCTTCCTTAGCCCCTTTCAGCCTGCTAACATGAGGTGTTTCCCCAGAACAGAGGAGGTTGGTGCCTCTTTAGCAGAGCTGGCGTAAGGGGCTGTGCTCACAATGAGGAGAGAGGCTGCACCGGCAGCAGTGCGTAATTTCAAACAAGTCTGAAAAGCCGCTCCTGGCAATTCAAACAACCATTTCTTTAGAGTAAGACAAAGTGTATAGTCTAAAACCTGACTTTCCTGAGTGCTTCCCAGGCCATTACCTCCTCTCACAGGCTTCATTTACATAGTGCTGGGCACAAGCCCTTCATTCCAGGGAGTGAATGAGTTTCCCCAAACAGGCACAGCCTGACTTTACCCTCTGGGGGAAGCAAGGGGTCTAGTTATGTGCGGATATGTATCTAAGAGTGTCTAGCAGGCCTTCCTCAATAGCTATATAACATTGATCACATTTTTATGTTTCCTGATTTGATTCAAATTGGATAGTAAGCCAGGAGATCTCAAGGGTATTAATTGCCTAAAAGCAACACGTAAAAAGATAGAGGAGCTTTTAGCTCAAGAAAATCTCAGCAAGAACTGTGGACTTATTAGATGTGAGAGAACCCACACAGTATCTTAGTCAGGCCAAGACCAGTCTGTAGGAAACGAGGCTTCAGCATTCCCATATTCATTAGAGTATTTTGATTCATATTTTCTACTTTGTGTGGAATTAGTTGTTGTCTTGCAGGAGGATCTCTCATAATTGCCTTATAACACAGAGGTGAGGGTAAGCGATCAATATCTGTTTCCATTGAGGCTGTACTACACCAGACAAGGGTTACATAAAATTACATGCAAATACTCCAAGAGGTTTGCTTTCTAGTATTTACAGTTGGCTTTCAGTGAAGGAAAGCTCTATCTTTATTCAGCACTCTGAATATATATCACAAAGGGAATTTATATCAAAATAATATAATCTCATGTGTAAAATTGTCTGGTCCATGCATATTTTGACGGCTTAATGCTTCATATTTTATACTTTTGATAGTCAATTCAGCTCTGAAATTATATGTTGACAGAGCAGTGAAATGAGAAATGGGAAACGTATACATGCTTGTATACATATATATGTATATGTATACATGCTTGTATGTATGTGTATATATAAAAAAAGACAGAGAATCAATAACTATCTGCATTGTGGGTTCAAATGAACAAGTCTGATTTCCCATTTTTAATTAGTGGAAAATTTGTCTGAATAAGAATATCAAAATAGGATGCTGCCTTATCTATGCAGCGCTAGATCTCTACTGAAAGGATATTAAGGGGTATTAGCCAGGCTATAGCTGATGTTAAAGCTATCTCCTGTTTTAGTCCTCCATCATCCCGTCTCTTTCCTAGCAGGAATGCCATCCTATTGAACACAAGTATGCCACACCTCTTCCTGTTTCTCCTGGATTGTGATGGCGATAGGGAAGATGAGTGGCTTCTCAACTGTATATTCCCTTTCTGTCTTTGGATTTTGATTTATTCTAAAATGTTTTTTATCCTTCCCTTTCTGCTTCCCAAACCAACTTTTGCAAATCTTAGGAAGCACTAAGCTCTTGAAAGACCTGTTCTCTCAGCAATGCTGGGGAGAGTGCCAGGCAGGGATCCTTGTTTTACATGTATGTCTTTGGGAGTTAACATGATTGACGCTTTTTTTTTTTTTTTTCAGGACTGGCAGCTATCAACTGATTGCATCAATTGCTGACTATATTCTAAGATACCGCATTTTAACCAGTACAGCACCTGCTTCACTCCCTGTGTTAACTCTTCTGGCTCCAGCTGGTATGTGGTCCTCAGGCAGTGATGCTTCAAGTGGTGTGAGCATATCCCATGTGAGTTTCATGTATCCCAGGTTTGAGGAGCATTTCTGATGGCTGTGCTGTACTGCACAGCCAACTTGATTCAGTGCTGGCATGGGGTCAGCTACAACTCTGCCCTCTCTCTGCCTGTGATGCCTATTCGTATTTTTATTGTATTTGCTCACTTAGTGTTGCTCTGCTCCTTTTCTTCACCAGCTTATCAGTGTATGCCCTTGACCACAGCAGACACACACACACAAAAAAAAAAAAAAAAAAAAAAAAAAAAAAAAAAAAAAAAAAA
>JAVCKT010096474.1:0-13032 GCA_032273925.1 Rhynchotus rufescens
CATTGAACTCGGGGTCCGCCGGATCGCGCAGGCGCGGCAGGTTCACCAGCATGTCACGCTTGACCGTGCCCGGACGGTAGGTCATGACCACGATGCGGTCGGCCAGGTAGATGGCCTCCTCGATGCTGTGGGTGACGAAGACGATGGTGCCTTCGTAGCGCTGCCACAGGGCCACCAGTTCTTCCTGCATTTCCATTTTGGTCTGCGCATCGAGGGCGGCGAAGGGTTCGTCCATCAGGATCACCGAGGGGTTCTGCAACAGCGCGCGGGCAATGCCGACCCGCTGCGCCATGCCGCCCGAGAGTTCGCTCGGATAGTGGTTCTCGAAGCCCTTGAGCTTGACCGTTTCGATGAAGGGCTGGGCGGCCGCGCGCCGCTCGGCTCCGGCGGGGCCACCGCGCTGCTCCGGAAGGAGGGGTCTAGGGGGAAGGCAGAGCTGTGGATGTCCCATGTGTGGGGAACGTCCCCACCCCAGTCCAAAGGAGGGCCAAGGAGCTCCAGGGTGCCAGGTCAGCACAGGGGTGAGCTTTGGTGCCCAGGGCACCAGTGGGGCAGACAGCGTGGGCTCGTGTCTCCGTCCATGTATGTAAGTGGCTGGATTGCCTTCTGCTAGGGCCAGCTCCAGCGGGGCACCCATGGGCACCCTCCCACCTAGGGAGGGACCTCGGGCAGGGCGGCTGTGCCCGTAGGCTCAGGGCAGTGGTAGGAGGTGACTCCCATACTCTGGCTCCCATCAAGGTGCCAACGGTGGGGAAAGCCCCAGCTGTCTGCCCTGAGGCCACCCTGTGTCCCAGTGGCTGGGGACCTACCTGTGGACACGGAGTGGGTGCGCACCTTCAGCGAGGGGGGTGGCGAGTCCGCAGAGCTGTCCACAATGTCCCCTGCAAGCACAGGTCAGCGTCAGCGGCAGGTCAGCCCTGGCCCCAGTGCCCGCAGCGCGGATGACACTGCAGAGGCGAAGCAGCCCCGAGCGGGACAGGCGATGCTCGGCCAGGTTCCTGCAGCTGCAGGATACGGGATGGGGCCGGGGGACAGGCCTGGCTGTGGTCCGTGTATCTGGGGGCCCAAGGGACCCCATGGATGTCCAGCTGTGGGCCAGGGCTGAGGGGAGCAGGGGGGCAGGATGCAGCCGCTCACCGTCGGAGCCAGCTTTCTTGATCTCGCTATCCTTGTTCTGCAAGAGAAAGGCGTGGGGTGAGGAGGGGCTGCGGCCACCATCTCCCCCTCCCTGGGTCCCTGAGGAAGAGCTGGCCCCACCTGCTGCTTCTTGCCCTCGGTGGCCAGGCCCTTGGTGACCCCCATGCGGTGCAGCATGAGGTGCATGCGCTGCTCGAAGGAGTTGGGCAGCTCCCCGTCGCTCTTCTCCAGGTGCCTCTTCTGCAGGGAAGACCAGGATGGGGAGTGAGGGAGGCAGCATCACCCCCAATGGCCTCCCACCCCTGGCAGGGTCTGCGCTGGCTCCCCAGGCTTTGCTCAAGAAGCCCCATGTCCCTGCAGTGTCCCCACCTGCTCTCCTCTCTCTCTCCACCACGGATGCACCGCACCCCTGTGCCCTGCTCCTCACGGCATCCAGCCCCGGGTGCCACCAGTGGTCAAGGGGCAGCACCCAGTGTCGGAGTCACTTACCTTGTCATGCCTGACCCCGAGCGCATCCTCGTCCTCCCCGGACAGCAAAATGAGCGACTGGGACTTGCCCTCCCGCGAGTACTTGGGCCTGATCCTGCGGGCAGCGTCGGGCGTGTGGCTGTGCTCGGCCTCCGCCCGGGCCTCGCCGGCCAGGCCCCCTTCCTCGGACTTGCTCAGCGCCTCTCCTGCCTTGCTGGGCGCCCGCAAAATGTCACTGAGCATCGAGCGGCGGCTCTTGGGGGCCGTGGCGCCCTCGGGCTCCTTCTCGCACCTCGAGCCCCGGCTGGACTTGGGCTTCTTGAACGCAAAAAAGTTCCCAATTTTCTTCTTGAGGGTGCGAGAGCTGGAGGATGCAGGAAGGGTGGAGCCGGGGCAGGTCTCCAGTGCCACGGGGCTGGGGAGAGACGAAACATTGGGAAATGTTAGGCCAGGGCTGTGTTTGATCCAGGGATCCCAAGCAATTCACACCACTGTCCATCCAGACCCCGACGGCTCATTCCCACCACAAAACCTTGTGGGGCAGGACCCTTCCAGCCCCCGCCAGCGCTCCTTGGCTTACGGCAGTTCTTCTGTGATGAGCTTCTTGGAGAAGAAATCCTCCAGGCCCTCGTCCACACGCGTGATGCTCCGGTCCTCGCTGTTCTCACAGGCCACAGGCTGCACCTGCAAGCAAAGGGGGCACCATGGGGTCCAGGCCTGAGCATCTCCCCTACCTGCCACCTCCAGGAGGCCACGTGGTCAGGCAAAAATACACCCGAGGGTGAACAGCACCATACATAGAGGTGCCTGTACCACACGTGGAGGACCTGCCTGCCAGGCCAGGTACAAGCTTGTGGGTGCCAGCCCAGGAAAGGGCCTGGAAACCCTTTGGGCTGCAAGCGCCATCACCCCCACGGAGCAGGACATCCCCTTGAAGCCAAATCCAGGTGCTATTGAGCCGTGGCTCTGTCGGATCCCACGATGCCCAGGCACGTTGCCACCCTCCCGGGACCACCACGGCTCCCCAGCTTCTCGCCAGCCTTTCACCCGGGCTGGGTGGCCGCTGCCACCCCTGCTGCGTCCTGCTCGCCTGGGCACTGCCCTCTGTCACGGCGCCAGCACCCCCGCCCCGAGCTGGGTGCTCAGCACTGAGCAGGGCGCCTGGTGCCCCCGTGCTCTGTGGTGCCTGCGTACTCCAGGACGTCCACGTGGCTCCATAGAACGTCTCCAACCCTCCTCTGGGACGCGCTGTGGCAAATCCTACCCCTGCTGACCTCGTAGGCACCCAGCACCATCAAGGAGAGCCCTGACCTCGTGTCAGAACCAGCTCTTGCAAAAGCTCTCACGCAGCTGAGTCCCTCCTTGGACGCTGCTGTCCCAGGCTCTTGGCCACATGGACAGGAACACTTGGGCAGGGATATGTCCTTGCTTAGAGAACTGAGGAATGGACACTTGAGTTCCCTGCTCCTAGTAGAGTGGGAGAAGCTGGAGCTTTAGGAAGAAACTATCCCTCAGGGCAAACCAGCCTCCATCCATCCATCCACACATCTATCCATCCGCCACCAGAGGCCAGGATAAAGACCAGGACGCCCTGTTCCTCAGACGGGGTGGCCAGGCTTTGGGAGAGAAACTGGCCTCTCCTCCTGGGCACCACCCAACTCAAAGCACTGCTATGGTCCAGGTGAAGGAGCAACCAACTGCATGGCCAGCAGCAAAAACACTCCACGGCCCGGCTAGACCTTCCTTTGGACTCCTGGTACCCACCGGGCCCTGGCACAGCCAGCGCCTGGCAAGGAGAGGGCAGGTCTCTGGGGGTGGCATTTCAATCCATAACAGCTTTTCATTACAGCTGCATTTCTGCCTCTCAGGACCCGTTCCAGCCGTGCGATAGCTGCTTTACCTGTCACGTCACATCCATCAAAACCTGCCCCTGCCAAACGCACCGGCAGCATCCGGCAGCCCGCGTGCCCATCCGGGGTGCCCTGACGTACTACAGGGTACCCCAGAACCCAGGGGCTTCGGGTTCTCCTTCAAGAGCAGAGGCAGTGCCACGTCCCAGTGGGCCAGCGCTGTGTCCCGGGCCGGCCACCACGCAGTCCCTGGGGCGCAGAGAGCTGTGCCAAGGTGACACAGCCTGTGCCCGTAGGGTAGGGTAGGGTACAGCAAGGCTAGGGTGGCCCTTGCTGCTGGTGCAGCGCCGTCAGCCCCGAGGGGCTCCGACCACGGCCCCGAGTGGGGCGAGTGTCACCGTGGCTGTGTGTGCCAGGCCGCCCGACCGCATCTCCGTCGCTTGGGTTCTCCAGAGCATCCCAGCCCATCGCCCGTGGCCTCGGGCACGACGGAGCCGCCTCCTCCCTCCAGGCCCTTCCAAGGGCGGCTGAAGGAGCAGGGTTGGCTCAGAGAGCAGCCCAAAGGCCTCCAGCCCTTGAAGAGCCCCCGCCGCAGCACGCGCCGTCCCCCTGCCTCCCCCGGCCCTGCTCTCCTCCGCGCATCCTGCTCCGAGCGCATCCCAAAGTTACTTTTGGCTTTCAAGGCATATCCAGCAGGTTAGCAGCGTTGCTGCCTCCACACTCGTATTCCAGCCGCAGGGAAGAGCTGGGATGAAACCCAGGAGCCGCCGCTGCCCTGACGCACGCAGCTCGGCCAAGGGCCGCGGAGCAGCCGCGTTCGCCGCTGCCGGCGCTTCAGGCAGGGGGGCTGAGACAGCAAAGGGTTTTTGAGCCTTGGGAGAAAATTCAGCTATGGACAGCGGGCGATGGAGATAGACGCAGGCAGCTCAGTCCTCCGCACGCAAACTCTGTGTTTTTCCTGCCTGGATCTCGCGTCCCCCAGCTCTGCAGCACGGCAAAGCCAGCAGGAAGCAAAGGGAAGGATCCCCGCAGCGCTGCCGGCTCCCAGGTGCGCCCGGAGCGGCGCAAACCAGCGGCGCTCCGCACATCTCCCGCTCCCGCCTCGCAGCGAACGCTGACTAAGAGAATTCAACCCCTTGGAGCAGCGCAGGAGAGAGGTGGAAAACAACACGGGCAAACACACGCAAACCCAATCCCCTGAGCTTGGAGAAAACCCAGAAATAACCAGAGAAAAGAAGCAGGTCTTACGCTGGGCTTGCTCGGCGGCTGCCTGTGCGTGCGGTTGGGCCGGGGCCGGGCCTTGGTGCAGTGCTCCAGCCTGTGGCCGTGGGTCGGCAGCTCCATGAGGGCCGCGGCGCCGGGGGGCTGCGCCCCACAGCCGCCCCGAGGCACCCCGCGTGCAGCGCCCCGGCGGCTCTCGACCTGGCTCGGAAGGCGCTCCAGGGACATGCGGCCTTCGCGGGACGTTTCGTCATGATCGGCCTCACCTTCAGCTTGCGGGAGCTGCTGGCAACGTTTGAGAAGGTACCGTGAGGGCCGTGCCCAGGGCTGGCTTGGAAAGACGTGCTGTGGAAAGCGCAGGCAGTGGTAAAACCGGGGCCTTATTCCCAGCGCTGCTGCCAAGGTCCTTGTGCGACCCTTCTGTGACAGCCTGTCACGTGGGGAAGAGTGATGCCTCCCTCCTTGCTCATTCCTAGCTCCACGGGATTCCTTCCAGAGCAGTTACTTCGATCGTGGCCTTTGGAAGTGTTGGAAAGTTTGGGGCTTTTGCCAACCCATAATTTTAAGGGGCTTTCCAGAGTGTTGGTGATATCACTTCACACAAAGGAAGAGCTCCATAACAAGCTGTTACATTTGGTTGAAAAGTGCTTTAATGGGATTGCAAGATCTGCTGGTTTTTGTGAGTTACTCCCCAGGCGCGTGCCAGTTCTCCACTTCTTCCCTCTATTTTTGTCTCCTGCAGTCTAGTGGTTCTTCTCTTACCAGGAGACTTGGCAGCCGCAGTGGTGAGAGGCAGGAGCCTTGACTTGGCAGCGACTGCCCTGATTAGATACAGGGATCGAGACAGGAAACTTCTCGAGCGCGTTGCCTTCATCCACTTGCCAGCACTTTGGAGCAGACCTGAGTCCCATCAACCCTCCCGCTTGGTTTTGCAGGCTCTGCTTGCTTGCTTCTTTCGCGGCACGCTTCCCTATCAAAAACCTTCTGTGCCATTTAAAGCCCGCGTCAGTAAACAATGTATGGGGTTCTACTAACAGCTTAAGATTAAAAAAGAAGTTTTCCAATGTGTACTTTCAGGCAGCAGAAACCTTTAGGAGCGTACGCGACACACAGCTCAGCCGATCCAGTGGGATTTTCCCAAAGCAGCAGCAGGTGGCAACATCTGTGGCCGGAATTGCTGCCGGCAGTGGCAGTCTCTGACTCTCAGTCGGAGATGGGGTCAGTTGCTGGAGGACAGGGTGCCGCCTTCTTTCCTTTCTAATTTTCCTCTCATTTCTTGAAGCTGCAGCCGTTGCACAACACTGTGCGGTTAAGGAGTTCTGCTACTAGTGTTTTTAATAGCTTTGTGCCATACAAAGCTCTGGCATTTGCAGATTCCAAGCTCTCCTCTGTGATTCTGAATATGCCAGAGTCTTATTTCTTGTCAAAGGAATTGATTGTAGCAATTCCTGACAAAAGCACAACTTACAGCTCTCCCAACTGCCGTAGCTTTTAGCCTAAAGCTCCCTGTCATTTTGCCTGTTGTGTTGAGGTCTGTGACATGATTTAGGAGAATGCTCCGGTGCTGGAGAAGAATGTTAACATTATAGTTGTTGAACTTTGATCAGAAACTGCTTATTGAGCAATTTTTCTGTATTTTCTTTTTCTTCTTTTGAGCAAATTCCCCTCTCTGCTGCCTTGTCCCTCCCTCACATGACTTCCCGCACACCCATCCTGTTCCTCCTCGCCGCGGCGTTTGCTGCCAGGAGAAACAGCCTCATGGCAGCGATTCCGGCTCGCTCCCGCTCTCTGCATCCAGTAACGTGCGTAGTGAGGGGAGAATTACGAGCTCGGCTGCCGTGGCTGTAGGGCGGGAGCCGGGTGGCCTTGGCAGCGGCTTGCAGGGCTCCCACTGCCCGTGCACAGGCTGAGAGCCCTGTTGCACTGGGCGGGCTGCGCCGCTCCGCACTGCAGCGCTCCGGAGTCTCCCAAACCCGCCTGGATGCCGCCCTGTGCCCCGTGCTCTGGGTGTCCCTGCTGGAGCAGGGGGGTTGCACTAGGGGGTCTCTAGGAGTCCCTTCCAACCTCAATCATCCTGTGGTTCTGTGATCCAGCTGTTCTGTCCCACTGTGCCTGCTGCGGTTGGCATTAACGGGCTTACGGTGCCCTCCAGATGTTCAGGCTCTGCCGTGTCACTGAGCCACGGGGGCTGTCAAGCACAGGCTGCTGTTCGTTCCCAGCCTTAAGTGCATCGTCACTGTCGCGGTGAGAAGAGCCCTTACCCGCACCGTATGCCACCTGCTAAGGAGTTTGCCATTAAATTTAAGTGCAAGTTGAGACAGCTTTTTGGAAACTCGGAGCTGCAGTGCAAGGCTTTTGGTAATACAAGAGTGTGAAAATCTGACATGAAAAATATCCAAAGGTTTCCCCTTCCCTCCTCCAAAAAAAAAAAAAAAATATTCATCCTGAACTGTGTAAGAACCTAAATAGTAATTGAGTTTCTGTCACATCTAAACCCAGTTGCTCTTGCAAATCGCTGCACCCCTTCTTGCACTATAGCCACAAGGGCTGTGCTGAGGGGCAGCCTGTACGGCCTGTGTCTGGCACCTCAGGGAGGGTTAGTGCCTTTCCTTACAGGCGGCTGTGCCGGGGGGGATCTGTGGCAGGGGCAGCCCTGCGCCAGGGCTCTGCATCTCTGCAGAGCGGGGGGAAGCCCCTTGCCCTGCAGGCTGTGGCTGCAGCAGTGGGGCAGCTTGCCCAAGGCTGGCGCTGCCCGCGTCTCCTGAAGCCCCGGGAGGGGCTCCCTGGCTGACATGGAAACCTGCATTCCCCACAGGCTGGGGAATTCCTTTTAAGACAGCCTCCCCCCCCCCCCTCCATCCCTTGTGTTGGCAAAGCAGCAGGCGCCCGAGGCGCTGGCAGCAGCACGCAGAACGTGCCCCACTGGGGACAGCAGCTGCAGTCTGCTATAAAAGGCTCCCCCTGCCCTGCTGCCGCGATGAGACCCCCCGGAGGAGGCTCTGGCTGGTGGCTGTGGCGCACAGCCCGTCTGTGGGTGCCGCTGGCATTTCCTTGCCCAGCTATTCCAGTGGAGGAGCTTGTGCAGATGCTGCCACGGGCAGCCCTCCCATGCGGAGGGGGAAAGCGAGCGGCGCCCTTACCGCAGCCCGGATCCCGCTGCCTCGCGTGGTGTCGGTGGAAGGAAGGGGCAGTTGTTCCAGGGACACTTGCGGGGCCTCGTGGCTGCTCCAGGCGCCCACCCTGCGGCACCCGCCGGGCGTCCGGGCCTGCAAAACCGTCCTGGCAGCTTGGCCTGGAGTATCCTGCCCGGAGCCACCAGTTCCTCATGGAGCCCAACCCATAGCGTTGCTGTGTATACTGATTTGAACACCTTCATTCCAATGTAATTGTATTTTAAAAATAAATTATTTAGTTTAAAATGTTATAGACCATCTTCATAAGAGGATAAGTTGTGTTTTGCTTAGAATATAGAATAGAGTAGAAACATGATTAAGAGATCTTGATGATACAGTCTGTAACATGATAGGAACATCTTCTTAGTCATTTTGTGTAATAAAGTAACTTCTCTGCATTATATCTTTATATACCTAAAGTAAAATGTCAAGTACTTTTCATAGTCTGAATGCACTAATGCTGGAGGTGTCCCTGCTGGAGCAGGGGTTTTGAAGTAGACGATCTCTAGAGGTCCCTTCCAACCTCAACGATTCTGTGATTCTGTAATGCAACTTTTTGCATGTTTTAACATGTGTCTTGTTTATTCCGCTTCAATTTTGGGTGGGAATACGGAGTTTTCTTCAATCAATTGTGTTTTTATCTGCCATACACGGGCTTAGGGCCATTAAAGGGGAAAATATTTTGCCTATGATAATGACAACGTATCAACAGATAAAATGCAAAAAGCAGAACTGAAAATAATAAGATCCCACAGAGACGGCCAGTGCACCGCCTGCCTCTTCACATACTCCTTCCTTCTTAGATACCGAGGTACAGATACTAGAAAGCACCGGCAATGATTCAGGAGATTTGGGATTGAGGATCTTATGTTTTAAAAATAATACCAGCCTTGGTTAAATAAAACAGCTATGATAATGTCCTTACTGAGGCAGAAATGAGATTGGGAGAAGAAAAGGTTGAATTTCAAAAGGCAGAGAAAGAGCAACTTAAAGTGAAACTGAAAGTGCGTTTTTTTTCTTTTTTTTTTTTCTACAAAATGCAGACCTTCGTGTGTCTGCTGCTCTGCGTATCACATATCAGTATGGGATTCCTAAACTGTAAAAAATAGTTTTCGAGTTAGCTGTGGTCACTTAGTTGTGGCTTAGGGACACAGGTTTTAGTTAAAAACAGTCATTGCATATGTCAAAGAACCATACTATGTGATTTGCTTAGTTGTGTGAAGTTTCTGCAGGGGTTTGTTTAAAGGGGAAGGAAGCAGCCTTGCTGAGGCCGAGTGTGCAGCTTGCGAGCAGGGAGGCTTCCCGTGCCCATGCAAACACAGTCCTGGCTGCCAACGTGGGAAACCAGGAGGACATGAAATGCCATGAGTGGTTTTAAAATAGTGTATTCGTGGTTATAACTACTGTTTCACAGTAGAGTATGATTTTCAAGCTCCTTTTCTCATGGCCTGAAAAAGGGGAACCTTTTACAGGAAGTTAACAGGGGGTGCTGGATTTTGTGTCTCTTTTGCAGGTTTTTCTTTTATCTCTCTTCCAAGTTGCACCAGGAAGATGATGACGTGCTCTGGCCTTGTGGTTTATGAAGTGCAGTAGGAATAGCATCTCTCATGCTTTAAACACAGACCTAAACACCTGGGCTTTCCCTCTTGATATTTTAGGACATCCAGGCTGAGATTGATGCCCACAATGACATCTTCAAAAGCATCGACGGAAACAGGCAGAAGATGGTGAAAGCCTTGGGAAACTCCGAGGAAGCTGCTCTGCTCCAGCACCGCCTGGATGACATGAACCAGCGCTGGAATGACCTCAAGGCCAAGTCAGCCAACATCAGGTGAGCAGTGGGAGCACCAGCACCCGAATGGGGCATAGCTCCTGGAAGCACCAGCACCCAAATGGGGCACGGCTGCTGGGGCACCAGCACCCGAATGGGGCACAGCTCCTGGAAGCACCAGCACCCAAATGGGGCACGGCTGCTGGGAGCACCAGCACCCGAATGGGGCACGGCTGCTGCTCCCGAAAGGCTCCAGGAGTTTGGCTGTAGTATTGAGGTGAAATCTGGCATTTCTGCTAAGGGACCCCGAGCACTAACCTGAGGCGCTTGCTGAGAGTGGATGCTCAGCTGCTTGTTCCACTCTCTCCAAAGCTCTACTGTTGCAACTTGCTAATTTGTGCTAAATTTTCCAGAAAAGTAGGTTGGCTCTTTGCTTATTGCATATCAAAAGCCATGTCGTTGAAGTAATTCTGTGAAGTTAAAATTAGCGAGGAGAAATCAGAGTTTTTGTTGTTGTTTGTTTGTTTCTACCACTGAAACGAATACTTTGATAACACTGCATCACAAGTGTCTAGATCTATATTGCTTGCAGACTTTTCTGACAGCTATTCAATTAAAAAAAATGTTTTAAAGCATACATTAATCAGGAAAAGTCTTTTAAATTTTTTGACCCGAGCAGTGCTAAGTGAAAAGCTCGGTGTTTATCTAAGTGTAGATGCTATTAAAATCTTTACAATGTCATTCTGCAAGCAGATATTACCATGCTCATTAATGTCAATAAAATTCCACATTAAAGTTAACTACACAGAAAAGCCTGTGTAGAGCTTCTAATTGCTACTGCCTTCCTGTTGATTAAAGGAAATAGTACTTTTACTAGAGCAGAAAAATGGTAAGCTCTCATATTAATTTTCCAAAGGCCAGAAAAATGAGTTGAGCTTGGAATTCAGACACAAGAGCTTGGCACAGAGGGAAGTCGTGACATTTGCTTTCCAGCTCCACCGACCACGTCACCAACGTGCCGGGCACTTCATTGTAGCTGGCAGACTCTGCTCAGCCAGAGCCCCGGGCAGAGCTGGGACCGCAGGAACCAGGGCCTTGGGCAGCAGAGCTTAGGAAGAGCGGCCCCAGCACCTCACAAGGCCCTTATGTTGAATTGGGGCTTTTATGAGCCCTGTTCACTGGTAAATCAATGTGTGAGAGCGACTAAAGCCCGTTCCTGTGTTAATAGTTTAATTGGCAAAGTGTAAAGTTCTGGCAATAACAATTCAGTTGATTGACCCTTCGTGGGGAAACTATAATTTGGGAGAAATTAATAGTGAAATGGCCTTGAAGCCATTTACCCACGCAGTAGTTAATTCTGAGGCAGCAGTGCAGAGGCTGCAGCCAGCACTCGCTGCCTTTGGAGAAAGGGAAAAGCATGGGAGGAAACAGAGGATTCTCTAGAATTAGACCACCCACCCACCAGCCTTTTCGAGTCCATGTGTTCCCTTGTCACTCAGCAGGAAAAGTGTTGCCTAAATAGGGAGCAGCAAGAGCTGGGGAGGTCCCAGCTGGGAATGCGGCCCAGGGTCAGCGGCAGGGCAGCCCTGTCCGTGCTGCGGCTCCGCACGGCCCCTCCGGCCCCGGCACCGAGGGCATGGGGAGAGGGGCGCCGGCTCTGGCTGGCCTGCGGGAGAGCCGGCCCTTTCCCGCTCAGCCGGGATTCCCTGGGAGTGCTCCTCCATGCGGGAGGGATACTGCTGATGCTGGGGGATACTGCTGCTGCAACCGGTGCTCAGAACATAACAATCGTAGAGGACTGCCCTGTGTTTTGATCGAAATTGATTCTCAGACCGGAGAGAATCCTCGCTGCCGCCGGCAAGTCCCTGAAAATCAGCAATTCGCTTGTCAGGCGGACACAAGCACTTGAAGCTTTGCCTGCAGGCTGTGTGTTGATAGAAGCCCCCATTTCTAAACACGGCAAGAAAGAGGCTTTTCCAAAGCGAAGAAGAAAAGGAAACATTTCAAACTTCGGCACAGTTTATCGGCTCTGACTCAGTGATAATGCCTGTATCACCACCGTGCACGTGCCGCTAACAGGTTGCACTGAAATGCAGTCTGGAGGATATCCATGTGCCCTTCCTCCTCGGCAGCGTTTCTGGGAGCGGGGTTTGCTCGGTGCCTGTCTGTGTCCCCGGGAGGCTGATGCTGGGGCTCCCCCCTTCATCAACCTCTTGGTGGCATGGGAGGTGCTCTGTGTTCAGAGCAGGGGGCTGTGCTGCCTTCCCTCTCCTGCAGCCCCTCTCTGCCCCGACGTCTGCTTCACAGCCATGAGCTGGTGTTTGGTGCCATCATTAATCTGGCGTGTACGTGGATACTCATTAGGGTAAATTACAGGGAGCTGAATCTCGTATTATGTGCTGCATCCTTCACATTAATGCCGAATTAGTTTGTTCACCGTTAACGGTATTGCACGGAATGTTAAATTAACAGTGAGCCACCGTTGCAGAGTTCTTTAAACACCTAACCAGTGACAGTTCCCTTCCGCCCCCACCCGCCATCGAAACCCCGATTCATTTTGTGTACAAGAATTCAGCTAAATAATTGGGACCGAATCCTGCAGCTTCAGACCGCGCCAGTTTTTAGAGGCAAGAGCTGCTTCCCCTTCCTAGACACAGTAATAAGTCTTGAGGAATAGATTTTACTTCCAGATGTATGCAAAACTCTGGATATAAACATTTTAATCGTGATTTGTTTTTAAAAAAAAGTCATATAATCATGTTTTATTGGGGGTGGCTGGAGGGTCTAATTACCGCGAATACTCAAGGTGTAAATTTTCAGTGGAGTTCAGTACCTCGTGCAGTGACTTCCTGGATGGATGTGGTTAAGAGCACAGCACGGAAGCTTTGCCTTGAAAGCAACTCTGCTTAGTGAGTGCTGAAGGGCTGAGAAGAGGTGAGGAGAGCTGGGAAAGCCCATTTTCACCTGGGAATTGAGGCACCACGGAGCAGGGCTGTGCAGACGATGCCAGAGGCAAGACTCCGGCTCTGCTGTGTTTAGACCAAGGCTAGAAGCAGAGAGAAAGGTGTTAGTGACAGAAACGAGGCAAGACAGAGACACTGGTGCAGAAAGCTGCATGCAGAAGAGCATCACTTCTTGCATCTACGTGTGATTTTCTTTTCTCGAGTAGCTATCTAATTGCTTTCCTGAACGGAGCAGAGCAGGAGAGTGGGTTCTTCTTCAGAAGCTACTTCATTTACAGAGATGCATTTTTTCCTCCTTTTTTTTCCTTCTACACTCTTACTGCCTACTTTCTTATTCATCTATCCCAGTATCCCTGAAAAATGCCAGCCTCCCCAAACGTAAGTTTGCCTTGAAGGAAGCCTTGCGGCACCCTTTCAAGCTAGCTCTGTCAGATCAGTACTGAAAATTC
>JAVCKT010096475.1:0-13023 GCA_032273925.1 Rhynchotus rufescens
AGCATGTTTCCGCAGACTGGCCGTGTTATACCAAACTTCATCCAGCAATAACGTGTGGTGAGTTTGTGGTTTAAGTGGGCTCTGCTTTCCAATGCCACATTTTATAAAACAGAGAGGTCTATTTCGAATACACTTCTGTCTTTGAAGAGAAAGCGTTATGCATTAACATCCAACTCACTGCTGATATGATGGTGCTTTCCTGGGACTTAATTATCTTACATTTAAAGGACACAAGCCAAGGATGTTAGGCTTTCGCTCCCATGAAAAGAAAATACGTTTCCATAATTACAAAGTCCAAGTCTCTCTATAAATGATGAGGAAAAGACATGGATCTTTGGAATAGTTCTTTCTCTGTTTGAGAACTAAAAATAAATAAATTTGATTCTTTACATGAATACTGGTGGAAAATGGGTCACCAAGTTTATAAACCATTTTATACGCAGAGAAAACCACCTTCCTACCTTTCCAAATGCTTCAGGCAGAGATCTTACAGTTTAGGCAGTTTAGTTTCCATTTTGAAGAATGGAAAACTTTCAAGTCATCATGGAAAATAAATGCCACAATATTTAAAGACAGACTAAATATTGGGCAAGTCATCGTAAGTATGTTTTTGCTAACATCTTTTATATACAGAGGATTTTTTTACGAATAACATCAGTGGCTTCATTTTGCCATCTCTGTCTGGATGTTGGATCTGCTAAAAATCTAAGCCTTGTCCCTTAGCTAGCTTGTCTTTCTTCCTCCCCCACAAACCCTCCATGAAAGCAGACCCTTCTTTGAAATGCAACCAGCATGTATACAAGTATATAATTGTTGCGAAGTTAGTGTCCAAAATATCCTAAAATATCTGAAAAGCACGTGTTATTAATTACTATTAAAGAAAAAACAGCTAAAATTATATTTCAAAAGTCTAGTAGGACTAGCCTAGCAGTCTTCTTCCAGTTCTGTACCAGTGTTTACATTCAGACCCCTCTACTACATGGAAAGAGGTGGCAGGCAATGACAGAGGCAAAAAGCAAAGGCTGGAACAGGCCAATAAAACCAAGATTCCCTCCAGGACTTTGCTAAAGTTGTCGTGCAGCTTACACATCCTCTGATCAAACTCTGGGGTGAACTGCCTCCATATAGTTAATGAGGGTGATAAAATGCTTATCCAGCCCTAGATGCTTATTACCTGCAGGATAATTGAACAAGTCTTTCAAGGAATTGTTCTCTTAATTTTTGCTAAAAAGATCTGATACCCTGGAAAGACTTGCCAGTTGTCCTAAATCTCATCTTATAGTTAGCAAACAACCAGCTTTATAGCATCTAAAAAATGCCATGCAAAAGGGTCTTTGGGTTAAGAAGATCCAGCACAAGATTCATGGATTAAGCAGGTTTGCTTTAATTTAGACAAGGCCTTTTTTTTTTTCTTCTTTTTTTTTTCTTTTTTTTTTTTATTTTTTTTCTTTTTTTTTTCCCCCTAGGAAAAGTCCACTTTGAAGCAGCTGACTGAAAAAAAAAATATATATATATACACTAAAGGTACAACCCTTCTTTCTCCTCTTATGAAAGGAAATGACAGCAAAGACTAAGACTGTTGATTTAAAATGCAAATAGGAAATATACTCTGCAGGAATCATGACCTTTTCTGTGTACATCTTCAGGAGATCTTTTTCTCTCTCTTTTAAAGTTGTCACTTGATAAAACTATTTCTATTAGTCATGTAATAAAGTGCACTGTTCTCACAATTGTTTTCATCCCAAAGTGGCAGGGTAGTGAAAAAGGAAAAAAAAAAAAAAACAGAAGAAAAAAAAGGAAAGAAATATGTATCTCATACAGTTCCATAATGTATTTCATTCTGGTATATATCAAAATATGCAATAGCATTCCTCCATGAAAAGAAAGTGCTCTTGTGTAGCTAAATGCTGAACAGAAAATATTATCATTTTTTAAGAACTGTAAAGTAATGCCTAGCTCTTTACCTGTAGACAGACACTATCTCCCTTATGAACTCCAGTGATGAAGAACGGTGCTCACAGCAACGTGTCCTCAGTTTCTTGACACCACCCTTCTGTTAGAGGCCACTGCTCTGTATCTGTCACCACAAGCAGTGTGGACAGTCCCTGGCTTGTTTTAGACCAAAAGGGACTGATTAGCTTAAAGAAATCAAGTAGCAGGTGTTTGTTCATAGGGCCCGTTTTAACTAAATGGCTTATGGAGCAAGCAGACAAGCAGCTCTGCTAACAGATAACAAAAAAAAAGGACATGAGACATGAGCAAGGGTGGTAACCTCTATCACCAGCACAGCTGTTTGAAAGCAAATATTTGTCTCTACAGTATAGGGCAGATGGCAGGTTACCTCAATGGACTACAATATAAATTGGATGTGAAATAGTGAATAGGAAGAAGAAAAATGCTTGTTAACGTGAAGAGAGCAATATAAATCATGAAATAGTCACCAAGCATTTGCCACATTCATATTTGTTGTATGAGAACTTTTACATATCAGTCTTTTTTTTTTTTTTTTTTTTTTTTTTTTTAACAACACTTTTGGTCATGTAAGATCAAGAGAGAAGCATAAGGTGAAGTGAAGCACAGCTGGTTTTCAAATCTATATCTCAAAAGGATGTGCATATGCACCTTTTTGTACTGAGTAGTAGTTATATTTATAGCAGTTATATTTAGTAGAGAATCTTAGCATTCCACAGGCTCCCTAAGGAAAAGATTTTGTACGCTCGCTTTTCTTTAGAGGCAGAGTCTGAGTGTACCTAGGACTCTTACTGAGCCACTGAAAATACTTTGTAGTTTCCTTTTGCTGCTGGTACTTTGAAGAGATTAGGAATTAAAAGCCAGCATCAACCTCCTTTTGAAGCAATTAGTAAGGAGGCAATTAAGATATTATTACCTGCATGAACCTCCCTGATCCCTGTCAAAATTTACTCTGTGCCACTCCTGGGCCATTACACTTTGTCATGCTTGTAATTTACACCAGAATATCCATTCTGGCAGCTAGGAAATGGTGGCACATAAGAAGCAATAACTTCGTGAGCTGTAAATGCTGGCAGAGCATCCAGACAGCAGATCCTAAACAGGGACTTGTCTCCTGATAATCCAGAAATACTGAAGGAATTGATATGGGTGGATTCTGCCATCGTTTGTCTAATTTCCTGAAGCTGTGGTTTTTGTTGCTGGGAAGGATAACACGTACTCAGTTCCATTTTATTTCTCGGTCTGGCAAATCGAAAGATAGATAAGATGTGGATCTGATGTCTAAATAGGATCATGTACTTCACAGATAAAACTATTTTTCTCCTCATGTGTTTAACAAAATTCTCTTCCAAAATATACTTTTTTTTATTCTTGTGTGTATAGAAGATAAGTGATTCTATGGCTTGTCACCCATATTCAGACAATTTGTGTTGTATTGAAAATCAAAGTACAAGAGGGGAGGTGGAAGGTTAAAAATATCTATTCTCCTACCATAAAAAAGGCTGTATTTGGTATTAAATTTCAAAAGCTTTGAACTTGAAAAACAAAAGAATGTATTTGTAAAAATTCATTCCTTTCTATCAATGTGTAATTATAAACTAATTAAACCTTCCAGAAGCTCATTTTCACCTGTAACAACTCACAAAGTTTTTCCACAAAGAAAAACTAATAAAACCCTTATATATATATATTTATGCATATATGTAGACATAAATACTTTAAGTGATATTGCCCAGTGAAGTAAACTACTAAATCCATTAATTATAATTTCTCCTGCAGTCACCACTATATAGAGCCAATAAAAGTAAATTAGTTCATTGAATTGAACAAAAATAGCCTAAGTAAAAATATGCCTGAGACAAAGGTAATTCACTTTGTAACAGTTTTTAAGTGTATCTGTTTTGTGCTAAAAATTATCCATTTGTATTTTTCTATCAGTCTCTTCCTCATTCCCACATATGAATTATTATTACCATTACCATTACCGTTACCATTACTGTTACTGTTACTGTTACTATTATTACTATTATTATTATTACTGTTATTATTTGGATTAATGCAAACAATGCAAATGTCAGTTCCAGTCAATTTTCATCAGTAATAAGAAACAATGGGAAGTTAACGCAGTGCATAGCAAGCACATCCTTATTATAATCTTTATTAAATCTAAGGTAGTTTTTCTGAATGCTCTGCAGATCGGTAGGGATCTAAACTAAGATGAAGGAGAGGCACATCTCAGAAATCATCAGCATACGCAGCATTTTGTGCTAATAACACCTTATGATTTAAAAAAAAATCTTCAGATGTTTATCTTCTGCTGTTAAGCAGAATTGTTTTTTGGAGGGAGGGCGTCAATCAATCAATCAATTTATTTATTTGTTTATTTATTTGTTTGTTTATGTCTAGCCTCTGCAAAAGCTTGAGAGTTGTTCCCAAGCTCCCTGGGTGTCTCCACTATGTGGATATCAAGTAAGTGCCTCCAACTTAACTTATCCCAACCTCCAGGTGCTGCTCAGAAACTGAAGCAGCAGCGCCTTTCCCAGGGACACAGATCCTCCTCCAGCTAGGACTAGATAAGGTGTTTCAAGTTGCAGATGCACGGACAGATGAGCACTGAGGGAATTTGGGCTACAATCATTTGTGCCACATGTTGGGTTGTTGTCTGAGCCTGTAGAGGAGTAGGCATCTTCTGATCTATTTCTGCAGAAGTGTGACAAGTTATGGATGGCTCTGAAAATGAGTAAAGGTTTTCCATGAAGCGGCTGATGTGAATACCTCCCTGCATTTGCATAATCATCAGATAGACAATCAAATTAAAGGGGAGCGTTATTAGAAGTGCCAGACACCCTCAGGCACCATGCCTGCTACAGTTGTGTTACACGTGCACATGCAAGGCAGCTTTGCTGTGCTTGCTGCACATGCACGTGCTGCTGCACAGGCTGGCTCAGCTGAGTTTAGGGGACTTTTCTTGATGGTCATGATGGGGTCATGGGCAAATAGGGAATTGGGGAAAAGTAAAAAAGTTGTCAGATGAATGAATTCTTATTAATGACGTGAAGCACCTGTATCGTGATATCAAAGGCAGTGATCTGAGGAAAGGATTGTGCTGCGAGTTTGAGCCTGACTTTAGGTCCATGATAGTGTCTGAATTTCAGGCCACCCAAAAGCCTGGTGGATGGAAGGGAGTGGAGTCTGCAAAATCTGGCACACACAGGAGCTCTTTGTGTTATTCCAATCTTTGCCTTTAAAAAAGTAGAGATTATTTCATGTTTGAGGGAAAGTATAGTTTAGCAGACTCTCCTGAAAGCTGTTCTGTAGATCTGAGGCAGGAGATTTACGTATAGGTGAAAAAAAATTAAGAGATTTTTATCCCAGCTTGAAGCAGTACTATTAGTCTTCTTGCAGTTAAATTTTATGTATCAGAGTATCTACTAGCCTTCCCTTCACACTAATTTCCTGTTTGCTCTTTTCTTTCTGAAGAGAGGATCTGTTTAGAGCACTGTCGGAGCTCACCCCCCTCTTTGCTGCCCTATATCACCAGCAGCCTGTCGTGTTGTTTTGAGTTATTTTTATGGGGCTTCCTTCAGCAGATGTTCCGAGCATCTTGCTTTCACTGACATTTTTCTCTTCAAAGGGCAAGTTGGCAAAGCTGCCTCTTTGTCTAGGGGAAGAAAAGCCCTCTGGCCGAAAAGATCACTCCATCCCCCTAAATGCAGTGTTTTACGTAGTAAGATAGCTGTTTGATGTAGATTACACCCATTTTTAGCCTTGCCTTATTTATGTAGCAATTAGCAATAGTTACTGCCTCCATGTTTGTTATTTTATTGCAAATGTTGACTTCCCTTATATGGCTGCATACTGACCTTATCTCCAGTGAAATCATCCCCAAATCCATCTGGTGACTTGCTTTGCCAAACAGATATGAGGTTTTCATCACCCCTTAGCCTTCACTACCTGGCCTTTACCAGGAAAAATAAGGTAAAAGTAACTGTTAACTTCTGTCAATATGACTTATTTTTTCTGGATTTATCATTCTTTACATTTGTCCCCCCTTTTTTGCATTTGTGGATTATATGCATTATTGAGTGGAGCACTCAGGAGGCAGTTGAAGAAATAATAAAACTACTAGTATTATACCTGTTTATTACTCCTTTTCTTTCCTTTCTTTTCTTGCATTGCCTTGCCTTTACTTTTCACTTTTTATCAATGGAAATCTATATGAAATTCTGATTCTATTTTTATTTATTTTCCTCTGCCTTGTTTTATTCTTTATTCCTTTGTTGGTTATTTTTGTGTTCGCATGTGTGCAAGTTTCATTTTGTAAGAGCCCCAGACAATCCAGCTTTTCCACACCCTCAGTTTCCCTCAGAGACAGGAGGTGAGATCACACTTCCACAGCCTCCTATTAGGTGCAAGCATTTTCCCAAAGATTATACACCAGATAACTCTTTCCATTTCAGCACATGGCTTATTGCCGAATATATTGTCTGCCTACACATGCAGAAACAGATAACTGGTGATTTATATTTTCATAATGACTACTTCAGTGATTCATTTACTCAGTGGTATATTGGTGTCAGGGCAAATCATTCATATAAATGGGGAGAGGGATCAAGGAATGGTGATATAAAGAGACACAATAGGAACAGAGGCTAGAAAAGCCAGGACAGTACTAAATGCTTTCAGGTGAGGAAAGCTGTGGCAAAAAAAGTTCCATCACTTCTTCTCCTTTTTGTCACCCTCTCTCTGTCTTTTTTTTCTTTTTTTTCCCTGCGTGTACTGCTCTATGAGAGGATATTGCTCATGCACAGAAGAGCCTAACCTTCCTCCCACTGGCACTTAAATGGGCTGCCAGCAGGGCAAGAGCATTTTGGATCCTGTAATGTCGTCACTAATGTTCCTGCTTTAAACCTCACATTGCTTCAGGACACCTCCTGACCTCAAGCAGAAAGCTAAATAGACTTAGGCGAGCGGCTAATTCCAGGCATGTGGCTCATCCAATTGGCTTAGCTCAGAGCTGTGCTAGAAGGTCATTCCAGAATAAGTTTCTGGTAGTATTTCCAGGCCCGTGAGCAGCATACTTTAAATTTTAACTTTCTGCAGATGCAACACTTTCTTGGGGTGGAAAATTTGTTATGCATTTTGTAAATGCTTTCATGGCATCAAGTACTTCTTACTGCCAGTTAGATCCAGTGGTTGCTTCTCTTTAGATGCACTTCTCTTTAAGTGCAAATGTTTTCAGGCTGGACATATATTCTATGTTATTCAGGGTCTTTTCCCATTCATGAATAAACCATAGGTATAGTCTTTTCAAATACCGTATTTGGGAGTAATTCTGTAGTAATTTATTTTGGAAATGTCAAAAAAAACCCTTGAAATTTAAAAAAATCTGCATGCTAAAAAAAGAAGAGGTACACCACTGTCCACAAAAATCTTAACTGAAATTCTTGAGAAAGGACACAATCAAATCTTGCATAAGCCTTCTGTTTACGAGTGTACCTAATTTGGTGCTGGTGAATTTGGGTGATAACTACGTATATATTTCCTTCTGCATAATTTGTTTATATGAAGAAGTAATGATGTCATGAACCCCAGTGCAATTTTATGTACAAGCTTGTGCACCAAGGCTGGAAAATTCTCCATGAGATAGGGAGCCAGAAGACAGTGATTTATCCAAACAAAGAAAACCACACACAACAAATGCTCAAAATTAAAATGCTGATAAATATCTGCTATACATGATGAATGATTAACTGAAAATCACTTGACAGTAAGCACACTTGTGAATGTTGAATGTATTCACTAGTGCTTTGCGAAAAAAAAAAAAGAGAATAAGGTTATGAATAAATTGCTTGGTGCTTCTACTTTTAACTCTGGAATATATGCTGACAGCATTGTCAAAATCAGAGTGAGAATTTATATGATGATACTGCAAATAGTTTAAAGAACAGATAACAGAAAGACCCAGGATATTCTGATAAAACTCCTATCCTTAAGGGAAATGGTGACTTTCCTCCACAACTTCTTTCATAACTGCCTTTTAGCTGCCTTTCTTTTCTTTTTTTCTCATGTGACACTTGCTGTAACTACTGGGCCATTTTTATTTCAGGGAAAAATGCAGCCTTTGGTCAATACGAAGCTGTTCATGAATTAATGGAAAATCTTGGCAAGTGACTTCTGGGAAAACAAGAGAAATGTTTCACTTATGTATTTGCAAAAGGAAATATCTTGAATTTCTCATTTAACATATCATTTTTAGATGCGCTTTACCACATTTTATTAAGCGTTTTTAAGAGAAAAGTGAAGAAATAAAGTATGGGGAGAAAAGGAAAAAAGACACAACCCTCCCACAGTTATTTGAGGTTATCATCTTGTTGGCTAAAGCCTGTCAATTTTCTTTGCTTTTTATTTTCCTATTCGATCAGCAAACTGTTCTATCTATTACTTGTCTGTCTTTAGCTACCTCAGCCATATAAGGAGGAAGCTTCCGTTTGCCTTTCAAATTCTTGGCCTTGCTTGATGCCCCCTGGGAAAGTGGTGGGGAACAGGTTTTACATTTTGCAACTTGCTGTGTTGCACAACTACAGATCTATTCCTGATGGTAAAAGTGGGAATGTTTCTCATAAGAGGTCAGGCAGGCTTTGCATCGCTATCTTGTGCTGGAGGATTTTCTTGAGTAAGAGTCATATTTCACTCTGTCATCAAAGCTTTCCCTAATGAAGTCAATGTACTCCCTTGACTTACACCACAAATCTGTTGGGGTAGGGCTGCTACAGGTCTCTGACAGACAAGGGTTTGTTCTAGTTTGCATGGTTTTTTTTCAAACTTTCCATTGCTGGGTTCTAAATCTTATTGTCTATCTGGAAGACAAGTGACATATACTGCATGAATTCTGGCGATCAAATGTTCAAGCAAATACAGAAAGTGATAGATACAGCAATACGCAATATAATGCTCATGCTTGATGCATCTGGTCATGATGTATCTGGCCAACCTTCCCTCCTCCTCCTCCCTCCTTTTTTTTTTTTTTTTTTTTCTGTGCCAATGTGAAAATTGAAATCTTTCCAAGGCTTCCTCCCTTCTGATGAGCTACAGGATACAGGTAGGAGGAATTCACATAAATGGCACCACATATACTGCTTGTCAATAAGCTGTCAGAGCTGGAAGAAACAAGAAAGAAAATAGGAATAGGAAGAGCTAAGTAGCGACTTTCAGCTTTCCACAGAACAATCCAAGAACTCAATCCAGACTGAAAAAAACAGAAAATAATATGGAGTACTAAAAACCTGCAGATCTTAAGAAAGATGCATTAGCTTACATAGTGAGAATTGAGTACAGCGTATTTTCTGTCAGAGAGTTGGCTAAATGTGGTTTAAATGGCTTACGGGAAAGTGCAAATGAAGAAAAGGGTCCTCCTGAGAAATTACTCATGTATGGAATTGGAATTTCTCACATCACCCTTTGCTTGCATTCCCATTGTGTTGCCTTCTTCAGTAATGAGAGTACAGAGCTAACAGGCACAGATCAATCTGATTCAGTACTGAGCCTGTGTGTGCAAAAAAGAAATGCTTTGGTGAAACTAGATAATATTGATAGCAAAACCAAATCTCAAGGCTTGAACTCTTGTACTCTTGTACAAGAACTCTTGTACTCTTGTTTCCTGAACCTTTTCTCCTTCCTCTCCCATCAGCAGCTGACAAGGACAAAGGAATGCCAGTATAACAGGTTTTCAGAGGGAAATATTGTCATCATTTTGCCTGGGGGACCTGGATAGAATAGCAGCATATTTGGATTATTTATTTTCCCTACTTTAAATTTTCATTAGGATACTTCTGAAATTTTCTTTTGCCAATTGCTTTGAATGAAAGCAAAAGTCATTTGGTGCTAATATCTCTGCCAAGAAAAAAAAAGGATTATTTTAGCTTGGATTCTGCTGTTTATAAACTGTCTGACAGAGTAGTCCAACTGCCTGTGAAATGTAGAGAGTAGCCATCTCCATCCTTAGGTGAATTTTCTCCTCTCTGAAGCAAGCATTGTGCTACACATGTGAAAATGTCAGCTGAAGAAAAACCATGGGAGTTCTAAGTCAAAACAGTGCTAGCCCCTCCACTTCCCCTTAAACAAAAATAATAAACTGTTCTGGGCTGGTTTTTTTTTTTTTTTTTTTCCCCTGTGATTTTCTCCAGTTCCATCAGTTATTACTCCCTACTTTTGTCTCATAGGTTCCTTCTTTCTGTTTCACTCTTGTTTTTATTTTCCGTTTGTCTCCATTTCTTCCCCTGCCTGTCATAACAATTATTGCTCCTGGAAAGTCTTCCATCACATCTATCTGTCCCTTATACTCCCAACCTCACAACAAACAAGCCATCCACGCCTTTTTTACTGTGTATCTGTTCTGACTTTTGACAATACTTCCCCTGCCTTTGTCCACCCTCGAAAACATCCTCCTCATGTCCTTGGTATCTCCAACCCAGAATTCTGAATGGTTTGTTCTTTTTTAACGTTGGTGCTTAGATACCTCGACCTTTAGCCCAGTATTCACAGGATCACAGGATGGTTGAGGTTGGAAGGGACCTCTAGAGATCATCTAGTGCAACCCCCTGCTCAAGCAGGGACACCCAGAGCACGGGGCACAGGGCGGCATCCAGGCAGGTTTGGAAGATCTCCAGAGAAGGAGACTCCACAGCCTCCCTGGGCAGCCTGTGCCAGGGCTCTGTCACCTTCCCATTAAAGTTCTTCCTAATATATAGATGGAACTTCCTGTGTTTTAATTTGTATTCATTATCCCTTTTCCTGTCACTGGCCCCCACCAAGAAGAGAACTATCCTCCAATGTATCCATCAAAATGGACTCAGTCTCCTCCAATGCATCTGTATTTTCTTTGAAGAAGTACTCTCCTTCTTTTGCATATCCCATCTTAGTGCAAAGTGGGGTGGCCTGATGCTCAGAATGTCCTTCTCCATATTTTCATTCTTCCTCTCTCCCTCTCTCTCTTTTTTTTTTAAAAGGACCTTATTCTTTCTCCTTTCTCCTGCCATAATGATGATATTTTCCACTGGCACAGTTCCTCCAATTCAGCCATGTCACCAAAATGTAACTCCTGTTTTTTTTTGCTAGTTTTGATCGTCCTCCTGGCAAATTGACTCTAACTTATCCCTTGTGCCTAAGAGAGGTTCCTGGAAATTTTACGGACTTTGTTGAAATTCTTTGCTTTGGGCACCTCTAAAAACAGAATCCTACTCAGGTCCTTTTAAACTGAACTGTTTATTACAGCATCATTATTACTTGATGTTCACCTATCTGTCTACATCTAACCTCTGTCATTCCTATCGAGGAAGAATTTTTTCTTTCATTTGGAGTCTGTATGATGTTAAGTCTTGGTTCATGACAGGATATGCTTGATGTGCTGACAGTGCAAACAGTGAAAAGTGCTACTAACAATTATTGATTTTTTTCTCCTATCACTCAATTTTACATTTATTGGAATGCTTTTGAGACAGTTAGGGACATATCAGGAACAGGATCCATCATGCTGCTTTTTTGATTTGCTAAGAGGATGCTAATTTCTGCTCTTCTTCTTAGTGGGAGATCTCAAACTTCATTAGAAGGTTTTGGGTCATTAATATTAATCAGTCTCCTTGTTGTCCATCTCCAACTATTCACAAGTTGTAAACCCTAATGCAATAGTTATTTTTTACATATTTAAAACAACAGGAATTATTAGGTATTGCTACTACTAATACTGACAAAATTGGATAAAATCCAATCCAAAATGTCTGATCAGAAGAAAGTTCATTTTAATTGGTTGATTGGATTAAAATTAATCTAGGAAATTAAACATTAATCAGCACTATGCAGAAATTAGGAAAACTTTCTCTTTACAGGCAGATGCTATAAAATGCCTAGTTATTTTGGTAATTACTTACAAACAAACACAACTTGCTATCTAAGACTGAAACTCTTTACATTTGTCTGAGGAGTTTATCTATTTCAGATTTTTATTTTCTGTGTGAAGTGATTTTGGTGATTCTAGACCAATATAGAAATAACTGCAAACAATTAAAAATAAATTCTAGCTTTGATCAATCTTTTATAGAAAATTCGTGAGTTCTAATTATTTTTACACCATATCTATCACTTCATATGCACAGAAATCATGGCTCCAAATGTGCTCTTAGCACCAGGAATCGATGAATATATAAAAGAAAAAAAGAACTTGTTTAAATGAACTCATCCGAGATAACGTAATATAGTACAGTAGAAAAAAGGGACCTGTATTCTTATTTTTCTCTATTTCTCCTTTTCAGCATATAACGCAACCTGTCAGGTCTGGTAACTTTTTGACCGAGCCTCATCTTTGTGCTGCTTGTGGATGCTGTATGTCTTTCATGGAAAACTGCTCTCAGGAGATCCCTGTTAACACTTGTGAAATGCTCCCCTCGTTTCACTTATGTAGATGCCTCAAATTGCAAAACCACCACTACAGTGAAAAACATTTCCTAAAGGAATATTAGTCACAGGAGAAGGAGTGGGTTTTTTTTATGCCTTCTTCTTGCGAGGACTTAATCCAAGGTTCTCTAAAGTTTAAGGGAGAATATTTAGTGTGGCTAGTTTACAAATCTGTGTTAGCCTCTAAGGAACTCTCTAGATAATGCACTGAAAAGTGAATATTCGTCAATTTTTTTTTGGTTGGTTTGTTTTGATTTGGTTTGTCAAACGTGCTCCCCTGCTGTGGCTAATATCTTGCCTGCTCCTGTTCAGTGGAGTGTTTTCCTTCAGGTAAAAGCAAGCTTAGAATGCTGCCAGCTTGCTCTCATGCTGCATTAGATAACTGACTTCCATAATCAGACAGTATGAATTGTCAAAAGGTCAAGTACAAATGCAGATCAGGGCTCTCCATTACTCCTTGCTCCTTTTCCAGATCTCCACCTTTGTAGGGTGGAGGGAACTTATTTCTTCTGGCCTTGTTCAGTGGCTTCTAAAATTATGAGGGGAAGTGGTGGTCACTGGTCAACATATAGGTCACGTTGTCAATATCTGTAAGTAATATGC
>JAVCKT010096476.1:0-13023 GCA_032273925.1 Rhynchotus rufescens
CCCTTCAATTGAATCATAGATTCATTAAGGTTGGGAGGGACCTCTAGAGAACATCTAGTGCAACCGCCCTGCACACGCAGGGTCACCTAGAGCATAAATAAACAAACTGTAAGCAGACATCAGTCACATAATAAATAATGAAATTCAGAACATTTTGCACTTAGAAATTGATTGCAAATGGAAGTATGTTACTGGCAAGAAGCCTCAAGGACACTGCTCATTGAATGCATCTCTTCTTAATATACAAAAATGCCCACAACAAGCCTTTATATATAGTTTGAGTTAACCGGTATTTTTCTGAGCTGGGCTGCCATCTTCCTCCTGCCTTTCTGGAAGCTCTTCCTCGCAGAGGGTTTCAGAGGTCCCCCATAGCCCTGCTGTGGGATGTGTGCCCCCCTCCCTGTCCCCCGAGCTCTTCGGGGCCCCTTGCACTGAGACTGATGAGTCATTAGCAGCTGAGCTTCACTGAAGGGTGTCCTGCCACTAGCAACCAGAGGGAAGGTTAGATTAGGATCTCATGAAGTTAAATGCTGCACGCTGCTCTAACAGCAAAAAATAAACTTTAAAAAAGAACGGGGGGGAGGAGGGAGTATAGACAGCTTCTCCCCTTTGTGCCTATGGGTTTGGTGTAGAGTTTATGTCTCTGTGGAAATGTCTGCGGATTTGCTTCCAGAGACTTGCTTCCCTGAAGCACCGAGCATGGGAGGGCACTGTCTGGGAGCAGTGCTTTTTTATTACTTATATCTTGCTAACAACAGGCTTGGTACTATATTCCAGTAGAATGCAAAGATCTAGGATGATAATAAGCATAGTAAGAAAAAAAAAAAGACATTGGAATATAGCACGCCATAAAATCTGGGCAGAGGGCAAGTCAGGTGAGCATTCAAAAGGAGTTCCAGCCTTGTGTGTATTTTTCAGTTATTTGTTGCTATAGCCTCTAAGCAAACAGAAATAGCTAAATGTATTAGCTTTAAAATTGCAAAACGCTTTTTCATCCAGACCACAGGCTTGCATGCCAAGCTTGGGTCAAAGTCACTTTTAAGGACTGAAGTTACAGCCTCCTTTCCAAAAGGAAATTTGCAAACGGGTGCACAGGGATCATCTACCTTTTTGTTAGCAGCCAACCGCCACAGTCAACACTCTGGGTAAAAAGCAATAGTCCTCATCAAACAAACTCCTACTTATTGGAGCCCGTGTGATGGGATGAGGAAAGCACCTTGGAGTGCTTGTGCTTTTAATTTTCTTTCACGCTTTGTTACTAATAGATGACACCAAAAAAAAATTTAAAAACCCTGGCGAGGCGAGGCGGGTAACAGGTGCCTCTGTTAAGTCACGAAGCAGCAAGGGAGCCCAGCTCGCCTCGTGCTGCTTGCAAGATTTGTCCTCACAGTCATCGTATCAATCAAAGCCGCCCTGTTTGCCCGCTGGCCGGTCTGTTCCCACAGCTGCTTCCCACTGGAGCTCCTGCGGACGCCAGTCATTCCTGCACACCCCTCCGGCAGCTCTGCCCTGTCCAGCTCCTGGCCCACCCTGCAGCGGCGGCGATGGAGGCAGGCAGCCCGGGAGCAGCAGAGCCGGCGTCCATCCCCACGTGGCGCTTCCCAGCCCCACATGCAAGGCGGACGAGTCTATCGGAGGCCCAGGATGTCGGCACCTGCGGTTCACCCAAACACCTGGAGGGTGACGGATAAAAGGCTGGCGAAGTGAGCACTCATCTGCCAGCAAGCAGACGTTGCGCTGCTGGAGCCTGCCTAATGACCAAGGTTAGATATGTTATATAGACTACACCCTAGGTCTGTTATATAGACTACACCCTGTCAGCTTTTCCTAAGCCATCTGCGGGGAGCCTGACCGGGCAGCTGCTTTCGCTTATGCCATACTGCTGAAGGGATGCAACTGAGGTAGGAGCTCTGCAAATACAAGGCTGGCTAGAGAGCGTTGACATTCGCAGGTGGCATTTGGCGTTTTTGCAAGTGCAGGTTACAAAACTGCCACTTAGGAGTGCGGGACTTAAAAGCAGCCAAAGCCACCCCTCAAAACAATAATCAAGCCTGCTGACCACAAAGGAGCCTGTTCCTGCAATTGTGAGCAGGCTACACAGGAGAAAACTAAACCACAGCTTTCCTGGAGCCAAACACTATTGACTTTGCGCAAAATTATTTTGCTTTTTCATCTGGCTGTCTACCAGACAGCTCAACCCACGTGCCTCGGCTGTTGCTCTCCCACTTGCGCTGCCCTTCACTTCTTCACTCACCTACATCTGTTTCTCTGAGGCACTTGTCCCTGTGTCCTTCCCGATTCCCTTCCCCATCTCTCTGAGGTTGTTCCTGAAACTCCATGTAAACGGATCTTATCACCCTGACAGATCTCTCGCATTTTGAACTGGACTGTAGCTGGTAATAACAGCATGTAAGGTTTCACAATATTTCCCTGTCTGAAGCATGTAATTAAACGTGGCTTCTATTGTTAACCTGCAATTTGTGTGTGTGTGTGAGGAGACATTGCTCTTTTGAAAATGTTTTAAGAATGGTGGCCGAACATCAGTCAATACTTCAAGAAACAGCAGAGTGCACAAATAACCGTGCTGAAGGCAGAGCGGACGGTGGAGAAAGCTGCTTTCTGTGGCTAATGTATCCTGTGCTCATCTCCTCATGTGCCCTAATAATTGCCATTAGCATTAATTGCAGCGTCACGCTCACACTGAGAGGAAAATGCACCTTGTAGTGAGCCTAAACAGAGCAAAGGGAAAGTGGCGCAGCTGGCAGATCACGTCACCTGCATTTATGATGATGGCTTTAGTATTCAATATCGTGCAAAAAAAAAAAAAATCCCAAATTTAAAACATTGAAAAATCCAGTTTTAATGAAACAGAAGGTGAATTTCTCCCAGCTTTTGTTGGCATTTAACAAAGACTAGAACAATTCTTCACCTGGGTAAATATAGGCACATAAATCTAATTTTTAAAACCCAGTCAAGGACTACATGTTTCAGGATGCAGTGGTGCCCTGCTCCCCCTCCTCTGCCCCTGACTGTGAGAGCTTCATGTCCCGCCTGTGCTGGCATCAGCACTCGTGCAGGGACAGAGTAACCAGATCGCGGAAGCGATCCAGCTGAAAAGACACACACACAAAAAGGGCTTTCAGCAGCACTAATTTCCTCACCCAGCAGAACACGTGGCTGCATCAGCGCGGGTGCCAGTGCAAGGGAAGGGATGGGAACACGCGGGCAGGAGGCAGGGAGGGACCTCCCCCCTTGGCAGCCGCTTGCGCGTCCATCACATTAAGCCGGTGGTGAAACGGCTGCCTAATTCCCATTTGCAAGGGAGATGACGGGGCGCCGGGGCTGAGCATCACTGAAACCAGTGGCGGCTGCAGCCCCGAGCCCGCGAGGGCCTGGGGCGCCCCGGCATGCGCTCACACGGCGCCCTGCGTGCCAGGCCCTACCCCCGTGAGGCAACGCGAGCTCCATGTGCAGCGCAGGGCTGCAGGTCCGCAAGGGACGGCATGGGGCTTGCGACGCTACCTCAACGCCTCCGTGCAAGCGGCCGTGGAGAAGGGGCCTCTGCACCCTCTGTGGTGCTCGGATGCTGCTGTCCGCTCCAAATGGCCCTGTCCACAAGGGCTGTCTCAGAGGGAGGCTCTTCTCCCCACCACAGCGGTGCTGCCGCCCTGCCGCGGTTGTTGGACGCCTACCCAGCAAGGGGAGGCCCTGACCCGTCCTCAGCCCGGGGCTGTGTGAAGGGCTACGGGAGAGCGGCCAAACCGGCCAGCTAGGAGCTATTCCGGGGCAGAGCGAGTCCGGGTGCGCCGCGGCGGCAATTCTGCTCGGCGTGGAAGGCGTTAATAGTGACTGTGTGTGTGGGAGGGAAGAAGAAAGAGCAGCAGGAAGGCGAGGTTCAACTAATGTGCCCGCCTAATGTGCCCACTGAGACTCAGGCCTTGACGCAGCATGAGCCCAGGGCCTGCCCTCCCGGAGGGCGCCCTCCGCACCAGCTCGCTCTTGCCGTCTAATTAAAGGATCCCATGCCAAATAAAGCTCCAAATGGAGGTGTGTGTGTGTGTGTAGGGGGGGAGCCGGGTGAGCAGGTTGCTCCTGAAGGAGCTGGGACCGCTCTGCAAGGAGCGCCAAGAATTGAACTGGAGGCCACTCAGGCACAGCATGGAAATGGGGTCTCTGCTGGTGCTCAGAGCTGCTGCTGGGCAGAAAGGCAGCGTGTGGGGAGCCCTACTCAGCAGGCAGGCTCCGGGGACACTGACTAGGCAGAAAACATTTCTCACTGGGGTACAGAATTAGGTGGGTGTTGATTTTGGCATAATCCAAGGAATGGTCTTGGTGCCAGCCCTGCCTTACCTCTCTTCTCTGGCTCAGGAGGAGATGGGAGCTTCCTCGCAAGGCTAAGCTGCAACCAGAGTAAGGGAGAGCTGAGAGAGACAGCCTCTCCCAGCCAAATCTGCAGGGTAGTCAGCACCACATGGCACTGCTTCTGGTTTATCCCTCTTCCCGTCCCTTTGGCACTGGCATCTTGGCATGCCCCACTCCACATCTCCTGCTCTTTTCAGTCCCTACTCTTGGAGCAGCCAGCTGGAAAACAGGCAGGAGCCTGTACAGTGGGTGCAGGGGTGGAGGCATTGCTGCCACTTTTGCAGATGCAGGTCACCTGCATGGGAAGGGAAGGCAGGAAAGGGCCTTTTGCAGGGGGAACAGGAGCACCGATCCACTCTTTCAACTTGATTTATCTTCCTCAGGTCCTGACGTCAGCCTGGCCTCACACGTGAACTCTGCCTAGACAGACACTGAGCAGCTCAGATTCTTGCAGCTCAGTTTGCAAGAATAAAGTGCGTTCATTGGGGCCATAAGTGCCATTTTAGCCATCTGAGAGCTTTGTTGTGAAACACAGACCTCAACTTCTTTTACACTGTCACAGCTTGGTACAAAATGTTCATGGCAGAAATGTTTAAAAAATGTTGATGGCACAAAAGGTTTAGATTTTGAAATTACCTATTTCTGACCCACCCTTTATATCCTTCAGGAGATGCCTGTCCTGGAGCAGGAGGAAGAGGTGTGCGGCCTGCAGTCCTGAGAAGCTGTTGCACAGACCTGGGAGCTGCTGGAGAGGGCTACTGTTCCCCAGCCGGCCTCCCTGCCTGGATTTCTCTGTACAGAAAATAGGAGACAAGGGAGGATACTGTTCACTGAAGCCCTCTTTTGATATGGGTCTGCACAGAGCATTAAGCAGCAGCCCTGAATGCTGCAGTTTTTTCTTTTTTTCTGCATATATGTAAGAATTACCCAGAAAACCATGGAGAAAAGTCCCTTTCATCCCAGTAGCTGAGGGCTCTGTATAAACCACTCAGGCAGGGTGAAGATGTCTGAGGTCCCTGTCCCTGTCTTTGGCCACCAGCGCAGCGGTGGGAGCTTTCCCGGCGCACTGCAGGCTCAGCTGCAGAAGAGTGAACAGGGGAGAGCTCTCCAGGCGCGATGGCTTAGATCACAAAAGCTGGATTTGACGGAGACAGTCTGCCAGACTTAGGAAGCACTTGCTACTTCTGATTGTGTATTTTGGACAGGATCTCTTTCCATTTGCATTGATGTGACTATTGTTTGTATATAAAGTTTTAAGAAGGAATTTCCCTTACTTCCTTCTCCTTTTAATACAGCTTAGCAGCTAGAAATGGAGAAGAGAAACTAATGCCATATGACCAGCCAGCTGTCTGTGGACTGTCAGATCATATTGTGGTGAACATGGTCTGAATACCTTTGATGCTTGATAGTTTAGTCTCTGTTGGCTGAAGTATACACCATTTCCTTTGCATTCAGTTACCCTGAGTAAGATGTGCTGGAGCACTGCAACGTGACTCATGCTTCCTAAGCAGCAACTCCCAAGTCATCCTTTCTGTTGCAGAGCAGTGTCTTGGCTCTTCTTCCCTTCCCTTCCCTTTTTTAAAAATAGATTTTAAAGGAACAAGAGTGGTCAATCTTTACTCCAGCCTGAAGATAACAAACACAACTGTCGATACAGAAGCATGTGGACAAAGTTAAGAATGGATGTCATGTGTTCACTGATGTCAGAGAGATGGTGAGTACTTTTTGACCTCCATCTTCTCAGTTTTCTCTGCAGTGGAAATACAAATGCATTTTTAACGTCTTTTCCATTTTTTGTGAGTGGCAAGGATGTATGAAGATACATCAACATCCTTCAGTTGCTACTAGAAAATCAAGAAGCTCTTATAGAGAGAAGGAAAAGCACCTCCATCTGCAGCAAGGACACAGTGCGTGGCGTGCCCTGTCATTTCTGCTGGGGTGCCCAAGCACACTGCCACCAGGAAAGCCAAGCTTGGGCACTGTGGCAAAGCTATTTTCTTTGCCACTTCTGCAATTTTTCAGATAAGGGCTTTTCTGAGACCTTTCCCAAACTGTAGTCTATGTTGCAGGGGGATCTCCAGAATGTTGTCAGGCATAAATTCTTCAGGTTTAAGTTTGGGGGTGCGGAAACCCACAAGATATTGATCCAAAAATTGGAGACATTCTTTCAGGAAAAAAAAAAAAAAGATAGCCCTTTAATGCCTAATTGAGTGTAGTTTGTAATTTCTAGGAAGCCATACACTTTGTCTGAACTGTCAGGTTTAAATTTCCCTAATATACAAATGACAGTATTCTAAACTGCTACTTCACCAGCAGACACACTGCCTTACTTGCTCAGAAATATGTTTTTATTTGACAAGTGGTAAAAATATGATCTGCTTTACTTCTCTTTAACATCTTGATTTTTAGGCTACTAATGCACTCTCAAGCATTCACATATTCAAGGAAATTAGGTTCTCATAAAAACTGTATGATGATTGTTATTGATTTCTACCAATAATGTGTTCCTTTTGCTTGTCCCTTCTGCCTACACTCCTGCATTATTTATACTGCAGCGCGTTCCTTCTTGTGCACATTGACATGATTATCTTCCCCCAAACTTCACACTGCTGTTTTTGAAGTCCAGCATTTTTTTGCAAACAACTTTCCAGCTATTATTTTTGAGTTGTAATTCATCTGAATATACATAGGATTATTTTCTTTTCCTTTCTGCAGATACTCTTCTTAATTCATTGAACAGTCCATGGAAAAACACACTATATTAATTTACCATTACGTGCTGGCATTTAATTGCACCACATCCAAGAAATTCAAGGCCAAATTGCACATAGTAATCATGAACTGCTACCTTTGCGTGTATGTAAAGAAGCAAGCTTGGGACTTTGAAGTAAAATGTATTGATTTCAGGCACCAGCAGTTAGTTAAACCCCCTTTTGTAGGAGAAAGGATGTAAAAGGCCTGTGAGATTCAGTGTGAGCTTAATTTAGTGGGACTAATGGCCAAATCAGAGATCTGCAGATGCTGCTAAATGATGGTCATGCCACAAATGTTACTAAGCAAGGCCCGGTGCCCAAATTAAGCCACCACCCATCCACTTTAAACACCCTTTCTGCGATTCCTTCCCTTTCTCTTAGCACGTTGCCTTACAGACTAGCTAGCAGAGAAGAAACTGGGATGTGGATGGGATGTGGGCTTTAAATATGTCTTTTTTCCCTAATATTGCTTCTTACAGGATCTGAAATTAGGATCCAATATTGTGGTTATGCTGTCCATGCTGCAAAGCCTCAGCATCACAGAATGAGTTGTGATCTATACAGCCCGTACCAGAAAGTGTGAATAAATAAGATAAGGGAAATGGTGAGTAGCATATGTCATATAGTTTTGCAAAAGTACATTATTTCCATCTGAACTCATGAACTCATGCTGTAGAAAGAGAACTGAAACCTAAAGAAATCTAATTCTAAGAACACTGTGGCAAATACACATAATTTATTGCTGATAAACTTAAGAACTGTGACAACTAGATAAGACAAAGCATTTTTAACTTACTAACATAATTTATTTAATAGAACTTTGCTGATGGAATTTTGGTGAATTAATAGATGATGAGAAAATTTTTCTGTGACCTTGTTTTTCTTTCCCCCTTTTTTCTTTCAGTTTTGCTTTCCCTGAAAGACAGTTGACAAATTGGGGTGTTTCTCTTCTCCTGTCTGCATTTTTTTTTGCATTTTTTTTGCCCTCAGTTTCTGTGTTTGGGAGACTTGCCTATTTGCCTGCAGCAATCCAGGCAGTCCGAGTCAGCAGCAGGCTTTCTAAAGCAGGTAAATAGGCTTACTGCATCTCTGCCTTTCTTCCTCAGTGGGAGCAAAGAAATTTCTGAACTACAAAGTTCAGAAATTCTCTCCTCCTCAGCACCCAGTGCTACTGCTACTGTTTCTCCTGCAGACATTTAACAACCCATGGAGAGATACAGAAGAGGCCTTCGTCCTTTCTTCTCCTCCTCTCTCTCAGCTCTAGGAAGAGGATAGGGGATGTTGGTATCTCTCCACTCTTCTTGCTAGTTTCTATTGTCCTTTCCCTCATGGCCCTATGGAGAGGTAGGGAAGTTCAAAGGAGGTGTCTTTTTTTATTCTCCTCCTCATTTCATGGAAGAGCTAGGGACAGAGACGAGCATGATTCACTCCTTTTTACCATGGTCAGGGCTCCTGAAAATTTTCGCAACACATTGCTCCCTATATTCTCCACGATTTGGTTTGGGTGAAGCAGAAGTTCCATGTTTTTCCTTTATTTCCCAGAATAGTACAGAAGTTCTGCAGAAGCTGTTGCTGTGGGAAAATGATTTTCTTACGAAGAGTGGAAAAGAAATAGCTGAGCTCATGATGGGTGGGTCCTCCTTTACCCTGCTCTCTAGGTCAGCCTCTCAATAAACATCCTAGGGAATGCTGATTTCTTTCAGCAAAAAGTAGATCCTGCTTACAAGGGGCACATCATGTTTCAGGTACCATGGGCAGCTTCTACTGGTCCTGTTTTTTCCCACACCTCCTGCAAACCTCTCCCGTATCTATTTCTTGACTCACACATTCCCTTTTAATGTCTCATCTCCCATGGGTCGGTTTATGCTTGTGGTGAGTTTAATCTCAATCCTTCCATTGATTTGGATGCCATTGCATCAGACTTTATGTCCTCTTATGAGAGAGACTATAAAGCTCCCATGTATTTGAAACAGTGAGTGCTAACTCTGCATTCCTAACTCAGCCCTGGCTCTCCCTTTCTTCAGGACATATAAGGGCATGGGAGGAAGAGGCAGGACTACTGAAAAAAAAATATATCAGTCTTTTCAACATAGTTTGGAAAGGAAAGGGAATGACATAGATCCTAATCTTAGTATACATTAAGCACTCAGATACAACCGTGGTGGGTGTGGACTTGAAAATTTAGTAACCGGCTAGATGGTAGATTAGCCAGACTGTTTGTGAAATGGATAGATGAAAAGGAGAAGGAAAGAAGCAAGGAAGGGCTGAGAGGAACAGTGGGAGGTTCACTGTAAAAAGGGTAATGCCAGATACGGAGAAGAAAGAGGTTGAAACAGGAACTGGGATGGGGAAAACAAAAAGGAGGCAACAAAAAGATGGGAACGTGAGGGTCATGGGATGAATCTAGTGCCTATTAAAACTCATAGTATTGCTCTCTAGAGACAGTAGGTTTGGCTTGTGGAGAGTTAGGAATAAGAAAATTTTGAAATAGAATAGAAGGAGGAAAGATAGGAGAAAAAAGAAAGGAAAAGAAATGCACTAAAATGAAAATAGAGAAGAGTGTTAAAAATAGACAGGGAAGCATGCTTCATATGCAAAGAATGTGCTGAAAAAGGGGAGGGAGATTAAAAACAGTACAGAAAAAATGCATGAGATCACACTGTGATGTCAGATCACTAAGTGTGATTTCTGTTGAGCTGAGACTTCGGGAAATCCTGTGGCACATGGGAAGAGGTACAGGGGAGAAAATCCTGACAAACTATAAAATGTATGGTTTTACTCACATGGCATGTGACTTCACTTGCCTCTTAAGCTTTATGTTCCCAAAGTGAAGCAGACTGGTGGAGCTTGTTGGGAGACTTGCCAGGAAAGGGGAGAAATATCCAGTAAAAGAGCTAATGACTGCATGGCTTTCTATGGACCTGTGTCTTGGTGTTGAGTGACTTTCATGTCTGCGGAAATGCAGGCTTTGACTGAGGCTTTTCCTGAAGTCAGGCAATATAGGGTCTGCCTCCACTGTGGATCTTCTGGCATGTGGATGCTCTGCCAATAAAGCATGACCTCATGCTCTACTCTTTGCCTCAGGGAAAGCACTATAACCTAGCTGCCAATTTTCACAAAAACTACAGAGCCCAATTACCTTTGGCTGTGTCTAGACCATGAAAGCCTGGCAGCCACTGCGTCCTTGGTCTGAGGGCATTACCCTTACATCATACAGAGGTAAAATGTGGCCACAGGTCATGGTCCGTGTCCTCTCCAGACCCAGGCTCTGGTTTCCAGAGGAAGGAAACGTGCACATGGAATATGTGCTCCACCACGCACCCCAGCTGGGCAGCCTAGGGCTAGGCCCAAGCACATGCCATGCTCAGATACAATTAGCCCAGGAGACAAGTACAGGCACAGTGTTGGAAATAACAAGTTCTTTCTCAAAGCTGGCTGAACTGCTAGCTGATGGATTCAAAAATTATGGAGACTTGACTGGAGTGAAGGAGACTTGACTGGGCTGAATGGCAGAGCTCAGTGGCGCAGAGTCCAGCTAGAAGCCTGTAGTTAGCGGTGTCCCCCAGGGGACAATACTGGGTTTGATCCTGTTCAACTTCTTCAGTGACCAGATGAAAGGACAGAGCACACGCTCAGCAAGTTTGTGATGATACAAAATGAGGAGGAGTGGCTGATACCCCAGAGGACTGTGCTACCATTTAGAGAGCCCTGGGCAGGCTGGAGAAATAGGCAAGAAGGAACCTCATGAAGTTCAACAGAGACAAGTGCAGACTCCGGCACATGTGGAAGAATAACCCCAGATACCAGCACAGACTGGGAGTGACCTGCTGAAGAGCAGCTCTGCAGGGAAGGACCTGGAAGGACCTGATGGACAACAAGTTGCCTTTGTGGCCATGGAGACCAGTGACACCTGGGATACATTAGACAGGGTATTGCTGGTAGGTCAAAGAAGGCAGTTCTCCTCTGTGCTCAGTCATGGTGAAGCCACGTGTGGAGTGCTGTGTCCAGATATGGGCTCCTCTGTTTAAGAGAGATACGGGACGACTGGAGACAGTCCAGGGAAGGCTAATCAGACTGGAGCATTTCTCTTGTAAGGAAAGGCTGAGAGAGCTGGAACTGTTCAACATGGAGAAGAGAAGACTGAGGGGAGATATTTTCAATGTGGACAAGTATCTGGTGGGAGTGTGTAGAGAGGATGGGGCCGGATTCTTTTCAGTGGTGCCCAGTGTCAGGACAAGAGGCAGCAGGCACAAACTGAAACACAGGAAGTTCCGTGGGAGCATGAGGAAGAACTTTTTTACTGTGATGGTAACTGAGTACTGGACAAGGTTGTTCAGAGAGGTTGTGGAGTCTCCTTCCTTGGAGATACTCAACAGACAGCTGGACTAGGTCCAGCCTGTTTTAGCAACTCTGTTGAGCAGGGATAAGGGCTGAACTAAATGATAATTCAAAGGTCCCTTCCAACCTTAACCGTTCTGTGATTCTGTGAGAGATCCAGGCACTCACGCACTCACAGAATATCAAATAGATCCTCCAGAAAGCCAGACTTAAAGGTCAGACACCAAGGTCAGCTGTTGAGAGGTGACTGCTGTGAGTCGTCTGAGCTCCATGAGGTGGGAAGAGTTGGGCTGAGGGAAAACTTACTCTGAAACATAAGCAAGGTGTGAGCCTGGGGGCAGCTTACTGGTTTTGGTTTAGCTGCTTCCCCATCCCTCATGGACGGGATCAATCATGTGTTACTTTCAAGATATTTGTCTTTGACTCACCGCAGTCACGCACTGAATCCCAGGCGAAACTTCTGCAATGCTAGACCAGGCCTATGGAAACAGCCACAGTGGGGCCATCAACACAGGAAGTACTGCTCCATGTTGGAACGCTGCTTGGGGTGCTCTTCCTTTGGATCAGCAACACCGCTCGTTTCCCTGTGGAAGAAATCCTGTCGTAGCTAGAGAGATGTTTACTCTGAAATAAGGTGTTTTTCCATGTGCTTTGTGTTCAAGTCTATGTATTTTTGTCACATGAACGGTGACTGGTAAGATTATATTATTTTTCCCCCGGTGCCATAGCAGGCCCTAATGGGAATGGGTTTATATAGCTTCACAGTCGGAGCTCCCTATGCTCATCCAAGAGCCTAGAGCATATTCCCACCAGGAAAAGATGATCTTACAAAAACAGGATGCAAAGCTTTAACAAGTCTAGTAGGCTTATGACAACACACTTTGAAGAATGAAATACAAGCAGATAAACGCCTTCCATTACATATGCTTCTTAAAAACTTGGTGTAGTGTTGAAAGCATTCGGTGAGTACAAATCTCTGTCCTCCTTATGATTACCCACTTCCCAAAGTAAATTCCTAAGCCTCCTGTTGTAGTATCTCCCACTAGCGAACCAGAGAGGACACCTGAGCCTGCAGGTGTAGATGGCAAGAGTGCCAGAGAACAGCTATCCCAGGAATTTGAGGTTTGATCCCAGTTATGTAAAGCTTACTTTAGGATAGAGAATGGGAGAAAACTTTCAAATCTTTTCAAAATTTGTGAAATGAGGATGTGTGGCTTTTTGGCCACAACTTTAAATCCCCTGATGTTTTTTCTCTTCCATTGCAACCATACATGTAGCACAAATTCCTGAGGGCTGGACTGGTTTTTGTTTGATTTGTTTTTGTTTTCCAGGCTGATGCATTTTGTTTGCTGCCCCTTGATTTGTTTATTGATTTTATTGCTTTTTTTTTGTGACTTCCAAGGCCTCTTCCTTTTTTCTACTCCCTCTCCTCTCTTCCCCTCTCCTCCCCTGAAAACCAACATTCTTTATTTATAATCTTTGATAAGCTTAGGACCTCTCCTCTCCTCTCCTCTCCTCTCCTCTCCTCTCCTCTCCTCTCCTCTCCTCTCCTCTCCTCTCCTCTCCTCTC
>JAVCKT010096477.1:0-13020 GCA_032273925.1 Rhynchotus rufescens
CCGCCCTGTGCCCCGTGCTCTGGGTGTCCCTGCTGGAGCAGGGGGCTGGACTGGATGATCTCTGGAGGTCCCTTCCACCCTCAGCCATCCTGTGATTCTGTGATTCTTACATGCAGCTTTCTTGGACACTTCCGTAATAGAAGCAGCGTGACTTCCTCTGGAGCATTTAGTTCCATATCCTTAGAATTTGTCTTTATGAAATATTTCCATATGGTATAAGGAAGCTTATTTAAAGACAGTACCCAAAATATGGTTTAGATAGCAAAGGAAAATCTGCAGAGTTTTCATTTCTCTTGGCGAATATCCAGATAGCAATTTACTTAGGATGATAAATTCAAATATGTGCAAACAAAAATGGCATAATTATTCACTCAGTTAATTGAGACTCTTGAAATAACATAACCTGTCATAAGCAAATTGTTATAACAGTAGGCTAGCCCTCTTCAATTTGTGTGTTGCAGTTTTAATTGGTAAAATAAAGATGTTGGATGTAGCAGTACACATCTTGAGAAACGTGTGGACAAATGCAGGCGAAGCCATTGGCACGTTTGTGCTACCGGCAGCAATTTCTAGGGAAAAAAGTTAGAAAGCAATGCAGAAAGAATAACAAGCCTGTTGTTATTCCGTGCAATTTTGATTATATGAAGGTGCTCCAAAATCTGAGTTTTTGCTTGCCAGTGTGTAATTCAGAAAGCAGTCTCTATTAGCTAATTCTTACTGATTTTCATTTGATTACTGAATGGTGTTTTTCTCCTGCCTGCTGTTAGCCAGGCATATGGGCTCAAATGTAATATGACCTTTCTTTTATTTATTTTTTTCCCAAAAGCTGAGATTAATCAGTTCTTTGGAAAGATGTTTTCCTGTCCATTTATAGAATCTCAGTTTTACCAGTATTTTAAAGTAGGACATGGTTAATTTCTGAGTTGCTGAGATAGTCTCTTCATTTGCTTGACTTCAATGCCCCAGGCATCAAAGATGCCCTAAGGAAAAACACAGTATCATTTACCATGTAGCCTGTGGTTAAACTGTGTTTGTGTAAAGAATGTAACGTGATGTAGTGGGTTGGTTTTGCTTAGTTTCATGCTTGGCAGCAGCCTTGCAGGAGCTGGTCTTCATGTGCTTAGTTTGTTGGTCTTCTACAGCTTCATTCATTGAATGTTGCTTCTTTCCAGTATCACTGACCAGGTTATGTTCTCCAGGATTTCTTCTCTACAGCTGCTTTGCTTCCCTCAGAAGAGGCTTTTAGGAAATACCATGGTCATGGGGAAAAGGTCTTAGTGACCTAATCTCAATATGAACTCCACTCATTATATTTAGTCTTGAGAAAACTGAGATGAATTTCAGAGTCGTTAAACTGTGGTTCTAATCCTGTCTGGCTCTGGTCCATGTATAAGCTCTGTCCGTGTGAATTAAGTGTGCCTCGAACCACGCTTTGTCATTGATGCCAAATGTCAGGAAATTCGATGTATCCGTGCCATTAAATTTTCTAGCCCTCCAAAACAGAGAGCAGATTTTTCATTGGGACCATTCTTGGCCCTTGTTTGTTATTCTGGGAGATCCTAGCAAGCCCAAGTTGTGCCAGGTCCATGTTCGATAATTTCATAGTATAGTATAGTTAGTTAATAGTATAATTAACAGTTCCAGTTCACAAGGTCACTCCCTGGCAATCATTTGGGATTTAAAATAGGGTTGAGGGTTGGGGATGGTTCACACTGGGATGCCTCAGAGTTGCCAGCCTTGACTTTGTTTTTTCTTTATGATAGCATGCCTAGGTTGAAAGGACATAACCGAACCCTAAGAATACTGAGTGAAGAACCAGATATATTAATACATTTACATTCAGACCATATACACACAAATTAATATACATTTTAACAGGCAGTTCATAATACGCAGAAGGGCTAAGCTTGCATCTTTTCTGCTCTCCCTCGGAAATGATTCTTTGTCTCCTCTTTGATGTCAGGGCTCACTCTCCACCTCAGGCCCAACCTTCAGATTTGTTCCCTTGATTTCTTGTTTCCTGCTCAATAACTTGCAGTCTTCTTCAAGCAGAAGATTGACAAAGTACTCCTGTCTTACCTCTTTTTTTTTAATTCTATTTTTTTTTTAACCTTGATTGATCCTACTCCATCTCTTTTCTTGCATTTCTGCTTCATATTTTCTTCAGTGTCCCTTGACCGTGTCTTGACACAATTGTTTCCAAATCCCCAGAATTCTTGTCCCCACCTTCATGCTTATCCGGGATTTCTCCCTTTTCCAGAAATATTTTATAATGTAAAATAAGCTGTATCTAAAGCATATCTGATGTCATGTCTTGTACAGTCCTTGCAAGCTGTCAGGAGCACTGCATTTTACTTTCTAAAACTGACATTAAAAAAAAAAAAAAAAAAAAAAAAAAAAAAAAAAAAAAAAAAACGCCTTTTGGGACAAGAAAGAACCAGTAGAGGATTTTGACAAACCAGGGGATAATCAAAGCTTGTCCTTCCTTCCCACTCTCATGGTATTTAAGTCCTTTATTTAGTTAATTATTTTTCCTTTTGATGTTGTTCGCTTTTCACCTTTGGCATTGCTCATGTTGTTTCATTAAGAGGTCATATATCTTGGTGGGAAGCATCTTTTAATCAGCCTTTTTTACAGTGAACATTAATGTCCTTCTCAGTCATCCAGATGGACGGTCACGACGTTGGATATGTGCAGAAATTAACGTGCTCCCAGTGATGATCAACAGTTTCAGCCTTCGAGTACTGAGACTGCTGGATATTTTGACTGAAAGAAAAAATGTCTTCTATTTTTGATCCTCCGTAAAACTGGAATGCTGAATCTGTGAACACTGCAAGCTGCTATTACTGGTGGATGCATCCATCCTGTAAGAAAGGAAAAGCTACACGTTTTTGAAAAGCATTTAAAAATGTCTACATGTTTACCAGCTCCTCTTGGAATATTTTTGTATGAAATGATTGCATCTTACTGAAAAACGAAACACTCCCACAAAAATATTGAATTCCTGTTTGGTTTAGCATCAAATTACAGTTCTGATGGTGGATGGAGCCTGAGCAGAACCGCTTTGGAGCAGAACAGCTTGTCCTGCACCCCTGTGCTCTCCTGGAAATTCCTTCTTAAAGAATGAGCCCGTGGCGTTTTGTGAGCTCAGGAGGCTGTTTCTTGCACTAATCAAGGCAGCTGACAGACCCTTTAGCAGGCTTGAATCAACATGAGTTTGCCCAAGTTCTCTTTCTGCCCTGCGCGTTCTTAGGAACAGGAGCAGATTGGCAGATGTTTCTTTACACCAGCTGCTGAGATCTTCCGTGACAGACATGTAACCAGATGAAACGCTCGTTAGTCTGAGACATAAAATGTAGGCAAACCGAGCAATTTGTTTAAACATTTTCACTGTGAGTTGTGTTTTTCCCCTGTTTTTCATGTATTTTATGCTGTAGCAGCTACCGCAGCGCAAGCCGTTTCACCTGGGCACGGTTAATTGGGATGTTGGTTGGGAAGGGGGCCCTGTTCTCCAACCTGGCCAGCCTTGGGGAGCTCACTGCTGTTTCACCAGCGCACTCAGAAAAAAAACAGGAACCAAAACCAAACAAAAAGAACAAAAAAAAAAAGATCTCAGCAGAGGGATTTCTTTGTAGACCCATTAATGAGCACTAATAGTGAGATAGTTCACAGAGATGGCATAAAAAGTGGCAGAGACGGGAAGGAAGAAGAGATGCTAGCAGATACACAAGGAAGCAATGAGAATTTTCAGTGAGATTTTAGAATCTTTGACGATTCTAAGGATGGCAGTTGTTCTTTTTCACTTTGAGAGTCAAAACTCTTGTCTGCTGACTACCTTTGCTGGCAGAAGGAATTGCTTTCAAATGAAAGCATGGCAAGTGTCAGACTTGTGTGACTAGTTTCTGGATAATCAAATAGGATGCAAATTGGTGAGAAAACAAGCCGAGGGGTCCTGCTACTTTTTAGATCAAATTTAATGCCTTCGTTTACTTAATTTTCTGAATGCTGTTCTCGTTTGGCATTCTGTTGTAAGCAAGTACTCACGTTGTGGTCTGTGGGCCTTACGTGGTTGCTTTGCATTATTCCCCAAGGGTTTCAGTTGTGCACGTGCTGGTAGGGAGGAAGGCAGAGAGGAGGAGGGTGCACAGAGCTGGAGGTTCTGTTACAGCCCGTCCCATTCACGTGCTGTGGGCTTCTGCATTGGCCAGGTAGAATTCACTGCTCTTATGTCCCTTCCTCCAGGAAATACCGGGAATACTTGTATGGGATTTTCCTAAATGAGTTTTGAACCTAATGGTTATTTGTTACCATATCTGATATAAAAATTCACAATAGCTCTTACGCATTGTTAAGGTGGAAGACTGGCAGCTGTGCATCACTTTTACAGGTTTCATTGCTCCCGAGGAGTGAACTCATTTCTCAGACATTTCCAAGGTGTCTGGCATAGGATTGTAGGCCGCCTCTTAGGTATCCTGGGCCACAGGCTGTGACGTGCCTGAAAGCCAAGGTCATTGCCTTGGACTTGGAACTGTGAAAAGCTGTAGCTGAGCACTCAGAGTGTATTTGGTTTTATGAAATGTTGTGATATCGCTGCGAAGTTTTGAAGAGGAGTCCAGAACATGAAATGCATCTGTGAATATCTGACAGTGAAAAATGATTCCCAACCATGGTGTGCCTGTGTGGGCTCTTCCAGCCAGATGGAGCTAGAAGCATTACTCACGGATATAATTTATGGATATCCCCTTATATAAGAATATCTCAGCATCAGCAAGGATAGAAATGTTATCCCCAATGCCTTAAGCAGTTGTTTATGTCCTTCAGAAGCAGATTCCAGCACCTCTGTGAACTGTTCACGTGGCTCTCAGAGCTCCTGATTCCCTGCCCTTCTGCTGTGTTTGGATTCAGGTTCATCAGCTGTTCCCCATCAGTGAGCTTTTATGTGATACATGTCTATTTGATTAGTAGACAGCTGCTGATTAGGAACTTTTTTTTTCTTTAAGAGTTATTGAATAAGAAGCAAAGAGTCTAGTGACAAGAAGGGGCTTCCCATCTTGGATTGCTGGATATGTGTGAGCAGCATACACAGCCCTAATGCTGTTTTAAAACATTATTCTGAGTCCCCGTTTCCTCTCCGTGATAAGATAACAACCTTTCATGTGTAGCAGTGATGAAGTGGGTTGCAGAAAGGTTCAAACGGATGTTCTTCACCTTTTAAAACTGATTCCTAGAAACACAGTTGGAATGAAAGGGTATTTGCAGGAAGTCGTCTCCTTGACGCCTGTACATTTTAATTTACTGCTTTGGCCTCTGCAATGAAAGCAAGTACTGTTATGGCTAGTTGACAAGCCTGTGAAAAACATGCAGCTTCTCTGTAGCTGTATACAACTGCTATGTGTGGCTGCTATAATGTATATACTGTAATGTCAGATGAGATTTAATTATCCACGTCAAATATCCCGCTGCAGTGAAATTACATTACCTGGTGCTAGCCTGTTTTCTTTCCTGTAAGTACAACACCGGGAATTTTGTTTGATAGAGCTGCCATGGAGAATCCTACTTCTGGATGAAACTCAGGATTCCTGCTTGCTTGTCGACCCTTAGTTTATTTTGAACCTTCAGAACGGCCCTTGTCTTCCTGAACAGACAGACAGGAGTCAAGAACTCTCCATGTCACTTAACAACCAAACTAATATGCAGCTATTAAACCCATCTGCCACAAATAACACTTGTGACTCCCTCTGTGCTGATGATGGGATGAGCTGCTAGATCCTTGCATCATTTCATTGAACAGAACAGGGCCAATGCACAGGTACAAACATGGGCTCCTACTCCTCCCAAGTGCTTGTTTCATGTCATGCTCCCTATTTCACCTGCAGAAATCAGTATTTTCTCAGTTAATCCTTGGTCATGGCTTGTAGAGCAGGGTGGATGAGGAGTGGTTTTCCCAGGGGTTGGATAAGGGCAGCGTGCCTGGGGTTGAGGGCAGAGGTTGGCCACGCGTGTCCGTGCTTGGATGGGGCCGTTCCAGGTCAGCTGGCGTCAGGGCCAGAGCAGGACTCCTGGAGTGCTCATCTCACTACGAAGATGTTACCTGAAAAGCCCTAGATGGGGAAGGTTGCCTGCATTAGCCGTCAAACAAAGGAATTGCTGTTGCTGGCCAGGGGCAGTAATATCTGTAGGCCTGTAGTATCTGTGAAGAAATGGAATTCAGATTTTTAAAACAGGTGGAATTAAGATTTTTAAAATAGGTGCTAGATGATGAGGAGAGAGGGGAAAAAGGAACTTTCTCGAGCTCAAGTGCCTGTGTCTCAGATGAAGTTACAAATACAGGTATCTTGGATACTGATTTTCATCATGTCTTCAGGTTCCTGTCATAGGTTTGCAGCACTGGATGCAAAACTATTACTGTCAGAAAAACATTAATCTTCTCTTAAAATGGGGTTTAGGTGTGGCCCAGTGTCTCCCTTTTATTACGTTTTTGACATCATTACTTCTAATTAGTGATTGTGCCTAGCAGGGGCAAAGAAAGAAGAATGACAGCAATAATAACAAAACCTTTTACATTTGGAGGTCTCATGTGATGGATGCACACAGTTGTCAGGAGTCCCTTCATGCAGTGAAGACCTGTCTGTAAAGCAGGGGGGGTTCTCAGTTGCTTTTTTTGACAGGTATCTTTTGTGTTTCTTCTGCCCAAGGACATGATGTCCTTACTCAAAAAGGTTGAGCTCAAGAAGGTTGGGCTCTGAGCTCATGAGCTCAGAGGAGGCCTAACCGTACTTTTAAACTCTCCTTAAGTTGCTTTTTTGGGACATTCACTCTTTCCATTTCCCAGTTGCTGATGGGCGAACGCTGCTCAGGCTGCAAGATTTCATCAGGAATGGTAGATGTGTAGTAACGGTAACGATGAGGGTGCTAGGTTGGGGTAACTGGGCTCCAGCAACTACAGTGGAAATTGAATAGGAAAAAGAAGTCAGAGACTTTATGCAATTAAATATCTAAAAAGTATTAAAAATGTAAAAGATATATTTCTTTTCAACACCTTAGCTTCTTCAGTTTTTGCTGTACATTAGTAAGTGGGTAAATATATCTTGCTGAATAAATCATCGATCTTTATCTTTCACTGAGAATTTCTAATGAAGAAGCACTATAGGAATCTTGGTCATCTTTTAGTGTACCAGAGCAAGGATCTGTTTGCACAGACTTCAAAGAGGAGGCTCAGAGCCAGGATCTGGTCCTCAGTAGGTTTGCAGGTGAAGACTTGCACACCTTTTTGGTATTACATATCTCTAAATCACTTCTTTAATTAAAGTATCAATATATCCCAACTGTTTTATTGAAATTGTTGTTTTGGGCCTGAAATAATGTAAGTTAAAATGTACAGCATCAGAAAGCAAATATAAATTACGAAGTATAGTAGAAACAAGCTAGTAATCTTCCTGCATAATGAGAAATCGTGTAATAGTGTTTAACCTCTGAGTATGAAGAAACTTGATGTTTGCCACAAGCAGACTTAACGTGTATGTCAGCTATATAGTATTAATATGAGTGTAGTGAGAATGCTTAGGATTCATGGTATTTGCGGTACTTACTGTATTCATGTTGTGGAAGGGCCTGTTCAGTAAAGCAGTGGAAGAACATAGGAATATTTGATTGCAATTCCTTTAGAGTTTGGAACATTTCTTTATTTTACCTTGAGTGGAAAGTATTTCACCTTTATTTGATTCAATGGGATCAGCCTTTAAGCAGAAAGCATGCAAAATGCAGCTGTGTGTTGGGAAATCCTGGAGATTAATAGCCTGAAGAACATGTTTTCTTCTAGCGCTCGTTCAGACACAGTCAACGTCCTGAGCCCAATACCTGAGATCCCATCCTAAGCAGGTCCTGTTTCAAGTGTTCCTGGGCTGCTCTCATATATTTTGGTAACTTTGTGAGCAGAGGTTTATTAGCTCAACAGTGGTGGTGTGTGGAAAAGCAAGAGAGGTCAGGGAGTAACCTGAAACCCAAGCAAACTATTATATTTGTTCTTAACTTCAGAAAGTGGCATCTTTTTATATATTTTTTTTTTTTGCTATGTACTCTAAAATGTCAGTCTTATTCTGTATCTGTTCTGTCTCATGATGGGGAGGAAAAAAAAAAAAAAAAAGCTTTTAATAGGCTAAATAAAAACAAAAATAAAAAAAAAATCTTGACTTATGTTCATATATGCCTTGCCCTGAGGAAGGAATAACAAACTTTTTTTTTTTTTTTTTTTTTTTTTTTTGTTACTGCAGGCAGGCAGAGGCACCTTTTAGGAATCCCGTTTCAAATAGCAAGGGGAGAGGTAACGAGTTCCTCACGTAGGGATTTACTGGGGGTTTCACTGATCAGTTTGTCTTTCTCTCCGGTTTATCTGTTCTGAGCTACACAATATATAACACAGCACTGCTGTTTTCTCTTCAGATTAAGACATGCTGAAGTGCTCTCCTGGATTAAAGTGCCTTCTTGAATGGACTTTAACGCGGGAGAGGCTCCAGTGATCTCTGTTGACAAAGAACTGCTTTCTTTTTCTCAAACATCATAGCAGTGCAGAGGATGTTAGATGCAAGGGCAACTAGAGCTATGCTCAAAAAGAAGAACACTGTCCATATTTTTGGTAGCTTTTGCTTTCTTTTTTTATTTTATGGTCTGAATAGATCTTCAGGCTTTCTGCTTCTTTTTATGGCTGGTCTCAGATGAAAGAAAAACAGAATGAAATAAAAAATACCCTGGCAACTTTCAAGTTTGCCTTTCATCTAACTGGTAACATATTCATAATACTTCCTAAGCTGCTCTGAAGCTAAGAGGTAAGGAGGGAGAACCGCACCGAGCCCAGCGACTTAGTGAGCGGCACACAGGAGTTCTGGAAATGCAACAGCTGGTAACATCAAACCTTCATCACAGCCCGTGCACACTGGCTCCCCAAAGAAACATAGGTTTGACTTCAAAGGCACTCTTAAAAGAACCTTAGTCTTCAAAAACTGTGCTCAGTGTCTGGTTTTCTTTCTTTTTCCTTCTTTCTCTTCCTTCATTCCTGTCTTTTCTTTTTTTCCCTCCTTTCTTTCTCTTTTTTTCTTTCTTTTTTACAATCTCATTAAACATATAAATATATTAATATATATATTAATATGTAATAGATATAAATTATTTAATCAATGTTGTGATTTCTCAGTCCTTTTAATAGCAGTAGTCTCCTAACAGCAGCAAAAAAATGTAATATCTTGTGACTAATTTCATCAGCTGTGTTTTTGTAGGTCATTGCACTCAAAATACATTCAGAATTTTTTCTTCTTTTATACGCGCTGCTGCTGGCCTCAAATAACGAAAGTGACAAAGACTCCATCTCTTTGTCTTTTTATCCTTCAGTCAACTTCATCATAGATGCTCATATTTTGGTAGTTACAGTTTATATAGACCTAAAGTTATATGGAATACCCTGTTGTGAAATTGCTTGCAATCGAGCTTTAAATGCTCCTGAGAAAGCTGTATCTGAGCAAATGATGGTCATAAATTTAGCAAGATATGGTATTTCTACTTGAAAACTTTTCTGGCTATTTAACACTATTAATATTCTCCTGGATATTCTGTAATCTATAACGATTGCTAAATCAACATCAAATACATGGATTTTTTTTTCTTTTTTAAAGAGGAGAAGGACTTAGTCTTTGCTCTCTGTCATTTTCCTCTTATTACTTTGATTTCTTATTAATTCTCTTTACATTTTCATTAGCTTGTGCAGGAGAGTAGGGCTAGATGATCTAGATGATCTCCAAAGATTCTTTTCTACCTTAATCATTCTGTGATTCTGTGGCTAGCTATAAAGGGAAATGCATTTCAATTTTTAATTTCTTTTCTACCTCTGTTTGTTTAATTATTACACTTTGTTAGCATATTTCCTAAGGTTTCAAGTTATTCCTATGCCTTTGTCCAGTTTTATCTGCAAAAAATTTGAATCCTTTTGTCGTGTCCAAGCAAATTAAGCTTGAAAGGTTTTGAAGGTTAATACCTAGTCTACAGGTTTGTAGGTGGGTTCAGGCTGGAAGGGTCCCTGCAGGTCCCTAGTGAAGCCTCCTGCTCAAAGCAGGGTCAGCTCTGCTGTGGTCCCACAAGTGTCAGGGGGCTGCTCCTGGGTCCCTCAGGGCTGTCCCTTTGTCAGGCCGCACCAGCCCAGGTTCCTCAGCCTCTCCTCACGGGACCATGTCATTTTGAGTGGCTTTAAATAACAATAGCTCTTCTCTTTCTTTCTTTTTAATATAATGGTATATCAAACACATATTGATTTGCTGGTATTTGCTCATTCTTCCTCTTTCTGTTCAAATGTTGTCCTGTTTGCCTAGCCAAGAGTGCCCACACAGCACAGTGTGCTTTTCAAAGTGCTGGGTAACCTTACTAATGCATAACACCACATACAGGCAAGACATTGGTGATATTCCCATTACAGAGATCACTCCCATTAATGGAAGCAGATCACACTTTAAAAGGGTCTGACCTTGTAACGGCAGCTGATGTTTCTGTAATGAAATAAAGGCAGCACCACAAACCCAAGACTGAGAAAAGCGAGATGGAGAAGTTGCAAGGTAAGCTTGCAGGATTCTTCTGAATGGGAAGCAAATGTTGACAGCCAAGACAGGGATGTGTAGATTTCGTTTTTGGTAGGTTGGACAGGCTGACAAGAAGAACATTATTTTTTGATGAGTTTTGACATGACTGTAAGTGTAGCAAAAGGATGTTTTTACTGCAGGATGCCTATTTTTAATGGAAAAACCATATTCACGACACAAGTTTTGTAATAGGTGTCAGGTACATTGAAGCTAACTATAATTAACATCATTTTATTGGTGCTGTAAAAGTAAAGTGGATAATTTTTAAAAAGTAGGAGCCATTCATTTCAGCTATGCAGTTTTATGTTAAAACAATGAGGAAAAAGAAGCAGATCTTCCCCTCACGAAAGTCTAACCAAGCACATGGTGCTTCCAGAATGTTATAACCCCAAGTCTCCTCAAAGGAGAGGTTGCTATGAGTTTTGCTTTGGAGAAAGGCCTCTAGAAATGTGAGGAATGCCCTTGTCCTCTGCCTGCTGTCCAGCTGTGGCTTCTTTGGCAAGGCTGTGATGCAGGTGCCCACTTCCAGTTTCGAGGGACAGGGTCCACGGGAATCACAGAGCTCCCTGGTGCTGCTGAAAGATGACAGGTACCGTAGGAGGTAACTGAATAGCTATCTGTCTTCCTGCTGTAATTCAGTTAGCTCCAAGGAAAAGTGGGTGGAAAATGTGTGAAGTTTTTTTTTCTCAAGGGATTCTTGCTTTTTGCCTGTGAGATCCGTGTTGATTAAAATGTTCTGTTGGGCGCTCTGTTTTACTCCATGTTGAAACTGAGCATTGGTGCTGATGGACCTTCTGTATTCTCAAAATCCTGGACTAATTCTGTCTTTTAGTAAGCAGGCAACATGTCATGGATTTATTTATAAATTAAACATGCAGTTTTAAAACCTGAAAGTGGTTATGTTTTCACAGTGTGTGTTACAAGTGACTGTAGTTTTCAGTACTGGTTGGCAGCTCTTAATTTCCAATTAATGAAACTTTTTGCACGTTGGTGCCACAAGTCAGAGAATCAGAAGTGATCAAGGTATGGTTTGATCCTGATCCAAGTTCTTTCATGGTAACATCCAATTGCTTCTGATCCACATGGGTCCTAATGACACAACGTCTGCTGAGGGCTGCATTTGCTGAATATAAAACAGAATTGCACATTTTATCTCAGTCCAGTAATCAGTTTATTGCATCATGTCTGCCTCTCTCCTGCCCACCAATTTTACTTGAAAGCAACAGTTTTCTTTCTACATTGAAAGGCTGCTCTTCGGTGACTTTGTTAGTCCTTAAACTTGAGGGTATGTAGCACATACCCCACTGAGGACTTACATGTGAGGCTTAGGGTATGGCCTGAGGGACAGATCTCCCTGTAAAGGCTCTGAGGGTGGCTTTAAGGTTCAAGAAGGCTTCATGAGTGCCCCATGAGATTTGCAGAGGTAGGTAGAGGCATGTCTGGTAGCAGCCATTTTGATGTAAGTAGCATCACATGTGAGACCTGTAGCAGGGCATACAGTTCTGTAAATGGCTTTTTACTTTTGCATCAGGTAGATTATCTGTTCTGCAGACTTTAATAATATTTTATAATACATTGTTTATCCAATAAGATGTGTCTCAAGATTTATTGCATTGCAGCAAGATTGAAATTAATTGAATTGGACAATTTGGAGAAAGATGTCCACTTTCACAGAAAAAAAAATCACTTAAATTGATTATTTTCAAAACCTGTTTTCAGCCAAATTGGGTTGAAAAGTGTTTCTGAATGTTCATGCTGATATGCCAAATAAAATTGAATGCAGTGTTTTTCAAACATGCTATATGGGTTTTGATGGTCGTGATTATAATTAGGATTTTTCAGAGGGTGAATGATCAGTAGAAGCTGGCAATACTCAAGAGCCCTGAAAGTCCTGCAGCATACTTGAGTATTCAAATCTGCAGTCAGATTTGAAAATGTTAATCTTTTTACTTTTTCATTGCTTTTTTTTTTTTTAATTATTGATGAAATGAACATAGAAACTTTCACTTAAACAGGAATTGAGAGAAACACTTTTTGTTGGTTAAAATTTAGGAAGTTATCTGAGTTTAATACACCTACTATTGTGCTTGAATATATTTGAAAGAAAAAGAAAAGATATTTTGTGTTCAGTGGGAGGGACAAATCTAGTAAACAAGAAGTAGCAATTAAGTGTGAGCATGCAAGAAGGGAAGGCGCCGGAGGGATGGAAGAAACTGTCTCCCATAATATCCTCATTGATGTTGATACCGTCTCCCATAACATCCTCCTAGGGAAGCTCTGGGAGTGTTGGTTGGATGAGTGCACAGTGCGGTGGATCGAGGGCTGGTTGGATGGCAGAGCTCAGAGGGTGGTGATAAATGGGGCCGAGTCCAGTTGGAGGCCTGTGGCCAGTGGTGTCCCCCAG
>JAVCKT010096478.1:0-13018 GCA_032273925.1 Rhynchotus rufescens
CAGAGGTCTCGGCTCAGCCCAGGATGTTCATTCAGGCCAGGAGAGCAGAGCAGCAGGGGAAGCCCAGGTTTTACAGATATAAAGCCCTGCTTCTCACATTTTGTTATTCCTAGGGTCGCTCTCTAACAATTAAAACATTCACAATAGAGAAGGAAGACTGATAGTTTCCTCCTGCTGTAATTGCCAGCTGAGAGCAAGAAACAACATAGGCATGGGGAGGGCGAGAAGGGCTTGGTGAAGCACTCGGGAGCAGCACTGCTGTGTCCCGCTTTCCGCCCACCACAGGGAAATCCACGGCAAAGCCACATTTGCCCTCAGGATGCTGGCACAGATCGAGGCAGGAGGCAGAAATTCTTTGGCCCAGACTTTTTGGCAGGCACGTAGGCACCCACCTCCCCAAGCCTCCACGCTGGACAGTGGCCTCCTGCCCTTGGGGGTAGACCTGGCCTCAGGGGATGAGCGTGCAGGACCCTCCTCATCCCCTTCCATCTATTTTCTCTCCTCCTTGCTTTAAGGAGATGTATAACTTCTGGCTAATCTTCAGTGGATGAACTTCCTAAGCAGCCTAGCAAGGCGGAGGGTGTTTTTAGGAAAGACGATTCTGTTGCCCGGCCCAGCTGAATTTCAACGCCACCCACGTGAGCACTTTCCTCACCCCCATTCCCTGCCAAAACCGAAGAAGAGCAACTCCAAGTAAAATTTAAAAAAGGGGAAATGCACAGAAATCCAAAAGGGAGCCAGCTCCTCCACACCACGACACCCTGTGGCTCCGGGAGGCAGGATTCCCTCCGCAGAAACGCTGGAGCAAAGCACAGCCTGCAGCAGGCAGGAGAAAGCAGCCAGCTCTTGGCTGGCGGCACGGACAGCGGTCGCCACAGCGAGCCTCGCTTTTCCAGGGAAGTATCTGGAGAGGAAAATGGAAGAAGGGAAAGAAAAGAGCCCCAGGGATAGCCTGAACCTGTCAGACAAAGGAACCCCACCGTGCACCGCAACTGGCTGGAACTGCTACAGGATGAGCTGCATACAGCAGTCACAAGAGCCCAGCTCCGGACCCCATTCAGGTACCGAGAGGACGAAACCCTCCTCAAGCACTCGGGACAGAGCAAGAAGGAAAGTGCTCGAGGGACCAACTCACAGCCGGGCGCCGCGGGGCTCCCGCGAGGCTCCGCCGTCCTCCCCTGCGCACGGACGACGGGCAAGGCAGCATTTCAAGGCAGCCCCGGCTCACGCCAAAGAGCTGCGAGCGCGCAGCAAAACAGCATTGCAAGAGCATGAAGTAATCCCACCCCTGCCGCTAGTGTTTGGCTATCCAATTAGCTACTCCAAGTGTCAGAGGGGAGGGAAAAAAAAAACGCACGCTGCAAAGGCAGGAGCTGTTTTGCAAGGCGCGGGACTAGCGGGGCGCAGCCCCCTGCCCAGCGTGTGAGAGCTGCAGCCCCTGGCAGGGAGGAGAGAAACAGGGGAACGTCCCTTCCCACTCCAGCCCTGCTCAGTTGTTCCGCTGCTCCAGAGGGGCCGCAGCCGAGCACGGGGGAGGCCAAGGAGGCAGCGGGAGGTGGCGGAGGCAGGAGCAGCTGGGACCAGTGCTGAGCAGGATGGGGACGGGGAGCCACCCCCCCAGGCAGCAGGGCCGCCGCCGGGAGCTCAGCCCGGCACCCAGGGCACAGCAGGAGCCGCCAGCGGCGCCGGTGCCGCCGGGAGCGCTCGGACCCGCGCGCAGAGAAGGTGTATAGAGCAGCAAAGCAAAGTGAGCATCCCAGTCAACACACAAAAATACTGACGTACCCACAGCTTGCACTGCAGTCATCCGACTTCTTAGTTGCTCCAGGATCTCTGATGACCATCAGAGGAGGTCCCCTGCAAGGGGGGGAGACTCAGACCCTCTTTCTGTAGCCCCCTCATCCAGTCTAAAGCTTGACTCTATCTGCTTGCTGCACAGAAGGGGCTGCAGCAGAGCCCTGGGTGTCTCAGTGTCACTCCCACTCTGATGAACTACATGCATCCTACAAGATGGGTCTGAAGAAGCAGTGATAAACCCAGGGAGAGAATTGGGAATGTCATATTATTCTAGTCATGGCTGCCATGTCACAGGGTGAAGTTCATGTTAAAAAATAAGTTCAAAATAATTTGAAGAACACTCACCAGCAACCATTTGTGTGAGAGGTCTTCGTTGCCAGCCTGAAAGGTTTGTGCTGCTGCCTTCCATCCACAGAGCCTCTAATATCAGGCTTGGACCTTTGCAGTTCAGCAGAAGCTCTCAGAAAGACACGTTTAGGTGCAGTTTAAAGAGCGTCCTGCAAAACCCTGCGTTAGCACTAACCTTTGGGCTTGGGGAAGCAGGGCTTCATCATACCTTCTCTGAACCAGCTTCACGTCGCACTTCCCCGTCTGGCAAAACACAAGCACACAGAGCAAAGCATGTGAGTCAGTAGGAGGAAAAAATGCTCTAGGACCGAGATGGAGATAGCACGGAGAAAACGTCTGCAGAGAAATGCAAATACATTTTTCTTTGTACGATAAACAGAAAATAAAACATGATAGGCCCATGTCTGGCAGTGGGACTGTGGTATGAGCTGAGCTCCAAGCCAAAACACTTGAGGCAGGCTCTCAGTAGGAAAGGAAAAAATATTTTCCCTTCTTGACCAAGAGCACCCTGGCCGTAAAGCGCCCGTGCCAGATGAGGGCTGTGGGGGCAGAAACTCCTCCTCACGAGGACGCCGGCCGAGCAGCGGCGCTGCAGACACCGGGTGAACCCCAAAGCCAGCACCAAGCACAGGTCCTGGCCAGGGAGGCACCTCCACCACTACACACCTCAAAGCACGTGCTTAATTCTCATGTCTATACATTTCTTTTTAACATATTTCAAACGCAGGGTGCCTTCAATCCTAGTCTAAGGATGCCGACAAGCCAATGAGAAAACCTCATCCCATTTAATACATTTACATCACTTCTCAAGACAGCTGTTGGGCCACCTCTTCTGCTCATCCCTGACTGCACCTTCCTCACAAGGCCTCTCTAGGATAAACTGTTGAGACCTAACTGCTAAATCCTCGCCTTGTCCCTTCTCTTACTGTTCAGGCTTCCTGCTCTAGGACTTGGTGCACAACCAACATGCAGCCTTAGCAGGGAAGACGGCTACTAACAAGTTGACACAGGAGCCAGTAACGAAGCTGTGGTGCTTGTGCTCATCCAAGGGCTGGTGTACTGTACCCTGAGGCTGTGCCTTCTGCTTCGAGATGTAATTAACAACGATTAACAATTAAAAAAAAAAAAAGATTTCAGGTTGATGAAAAGTGCCGAGTCTGCCTGCTCATGTTAACCTCTCTCCTCATGTGCAGCTCATACAGGGAGAGGAGGTCTCCTGTCCCGTGTCAACAGCAGCAAGGTGGGAAAGTTAAAAAAAAAAAGGGGGACAGTTCTGATACTGCTTTGGGAGATTTCTGTCTCAGGGGCTAGTTCCAAGAGCAGAGAGTCAGAAAAAGCTGTTAAGGTTTCAGCATGTGGTGGGAAGAAGTGAGAGCTGCTATTTTTTACAGCTAAAGGGGATAAGCGAGTAAGTTAACGCTTGCTTATGAACATGTCTTAGTTCATACAGACACTGTGGGAGTGTCTGTAGCCCTAGAAAGTCTTTTTTTTTTTTTTTTTTTTTTTTAGGAAATTGTACTGTCTAGGAAGCTGCACAGCAAAAATAAGCTTAGAAAGAAAGCTAGGGCCTGTGCCAATCCCTGAATGAAACAGACACCTCTGACCTCAGACCTCCTCCAGAACCCCAAATCCAACAGACTCAAAGATATTTCCTTTCCTTCCCTTCCCTTTTAAACACAGAGAAATAGCACAGAGAGCACAAACTCTGTTAATGCTGCAGTCGGCTGCATTTGTCCCGCTCACTGTCCCACATCTCCAGAACCAAAATAAGGATGGAGTAGATAAAATAAGGATAAGGGTAGATCTGGCTGTGGCAAGGGAAATAAAAACTCCTGTGGGATGAATGGAGAGGAAACAAAAAGACTCTTTAGTGCTGCTCAGTAGTGATGCTCGAATTTGGAGCCCAAGCTATTTTGTGGTACCCAGGGTCACAAACCCAGCTAAGCCTGGGAGCTCAGAAAGCTCCAATTATCCAGTTGCTGAATCCCCTAGAATTCTTGAACATGGCAGAGACCAGGCAGTTCTCTGGTCTTGATACATTTAATTTCTTGCAAGGCCACAATATCCCAGGCTGGAATCACAGCATGTTTGAGATTGGAAGGGACCTCTGGAGATCATTTAGTCCAACCCCCCTGCTCCAGCAGGGACAAATATTCAAGTATTCAAATATTAAAAATTGGAACCTATATTCAAGCTATTGGCACCCTGGACTCAATTCTGAGACAGCTTGCTGCCAATACCCAGCAATTGCTTAATTTGGAGGGAATTGGAAGGAGGGAATTGGAAGGAGGGATCGCTTAATCCCTCCTTCCAAGACTTCCAGCTTGACGTGAGCCCCCACACTGATAACTTAACTCTTCAGGCACGTGAGGACCAAGTATGAGCAAACAAACCCCAACAACTGTCTGTGCAAAGGGTTTCTGAACATACGACTGATAATTTTTGTACCTTTCAGAGAGAGGTTATTTCTAAAGGAAATACCAGGCCCCTCAATGCAATGTTCCACACATCTGTCCTTCTTCCAAAGGAGAAGAGTCATGGCTGGTTTGCTTCGTTACTTCAGCTCCTGTTACAGCTGACTTCATCTGAAATAGTGCAAAAAAAGAAAAAATATCCATGAAAAGACAGTTTCCAGCTTCTAATACCGCCCATCCTTTCATAGTTTGCTCAGTCTAGCAGGAGATGTTGGATATTTCCCAGGTGATTTGCCATGGAAACATCTTCTGTACAAGCCACTGCCTCGCAGACTATGTCCCTTACCCAGGACATTTGGACTTGAAAAGCGTCCATCTCCACTGAACGAGCCCCTGCTATAAGTCATGCACTTCTTTGTCAGCTCGGCCTGGACACAAAAAGATCACACTGAGAACCCAGTTAGTAAAGTACAGGCTCATTTACTGAGAGCAGAAGAGACTCGGGGGCCTTCTCAGCCAGTCCATTAGCAGTAACGTCTGTGCTTCCCACCACAGGCTGGACCAGACCCCTTTCCCACTCAGATCCCGCTATAGATAAAGACCAAACTCACAGGGAATTCACCTTGTGTTTTCACAGCCACTTGTCACACAGGCCTGGTGATGCTTGCTGGGACAATTGTGTCTCACTGAATATGACCAAAACAAAAAAAATCCAATACTGCTAAAATGTCTCCTTGCATAAGAGCTAAAGCCTTGCAGAGTGCTGGGGATGACTAGAATGTCTGTCTTTAGGTGACTTCAGCAGATTCGGAAGGATTATGCAACTGATGCTTACAGAAAGGCAGATAACACAGCATGAAAACAATGATGCCTCCAAAATGGTCCGGGTCCACCACTAATATTTTTTTCCAGTGATGAAGCCTTTAAAATGATGACACAAGAAAAGAATTTACATTCCTTTGCTGTCCAAAAATAGCAGATGGGAATTTTGTGAATAAATCTACAAGAGCTGGCTGATACTGCTGACCTTGCTGCCATGGATGAGAAGTGGAGGTTATTCTGAATCCATGGATGCACGGATGCTTTTCCCACTGATATGTGAGTGAGAAACCGAAATCAAGATACAAGCAGAAAGCAGAAGGTCTTCCAGAGATGATCTGCATGTGCCTGCACATATGGAGCACTTCAAAATAGCTCTACATGAACAATTCTTATCAGCCTCAGCCCGTGAACCTCGCAAACATGAGAGGGACAGCTGAATTGGCAAGGCTTCCTAGCCAAGAGTACCTCAAAAAACCCATGTTAAGTTCTTCTTGAACTTAAATCAAGTTTGTGAGTAATGAAGAGGAGATTTTTAGTGCATGGAAAAGTACAGCAATTCTTGAACTTCAGAGCAGGATGATGAAATTGATAGGGGAAATCAACAGGCTGATACTGAGCTTGATTGCTGCCCACCAGGAGTGGGATGGAGCTCATCAAATTATCTCACCTATAAATCAGATGACAAAACTGCCTGGAGGGGAGAGGTCTTCTGACCGAGACCAGGAGCAAGATGAAGCTCACATTAATCTGATCTTAATCTAATCTGATTGATCAAATCTTAACCTGGCAGTCATGACTGCAAAAACTGAGACACTTTCCTTCATCTGCTGCAGTCCCTTCTGCTGTTTCGCATAGAAGACCTTGTGAGGCACAAAAGATTTCATAAAACAGTGTCAAATGCTACAAATACATAAATTCTAAAAATCTAAATATATCTCTATAGATATATCAAATGATCTATGTATCTAAATATCTAGCTATATTACAGCAACCCCTCTTAGCATCACTCACTGCACCATGGCCTCAGAGCTGGCATTTCTTTCTTCCTCTATCATAAATTCTAAGCTAAAGAGGAAAAACTATTAAAGGAGCAAATTCAAAAAGCAGCTCATGAAGCCACAGCTTATTGTCCTTACTTTGCCACCAGAACAGCCGAGTGGCCTCTTGATGGCGCAGACCCGTTCACAGCAAGATGAGAATCTGCAGGCTCCTCTTGCTCAGGATATATTGGATATATTCCATTTCAGTAGGTGTGGGAAGAGGTTTATTTGTACAGTAATTGCCAAGCCTCTCTTCTCGTGTACTCAGCATAACATTGATTCCAAACCTTTGGACTTTCACCAGCTTTAATCTTCTCTATCCCAGGAGCCCCAAGCAAGCTCGTGCTAATACACTACGTCCTGCCTATCGCAAGGAGACAGACAGACAGACAGACATTTGCACAGCCCACCCAACAGATGGGCGGCACCACCACAAAGGGGCCCAGCAGAAGACAGCCTGAGCAGCCCTTGGTTCTGGGGAGAGAAGGGTAATGGACCCATTGTAGCTCTTCCCTATGCGCTCCAGAGCTCAGCTGTAGTCTCCTCCATCCCACCATACTGGGGCTTCCTGGGCTGCAGCAGCCACAAACCCTCGCAGCCCTGGCTAGAAGCTTCTTGAGATGGGAAAAGACCCTCATGAAGCTAATGGGGAAGGTTTGGTGTTCCTCTTTTAACTGGATAGAGGGCATTTGGGAACGAACTTAACTGGCTTTGGCAGAGAAGCCTTTGCCAAAGGCTTGGGTACATAGGCCCCAGCTTTGCACTTCCTCTGACTGGCAAAGAGGTTTAGCCTTTATCCATGAGCATTCCAGTGGCCGATGAGAAAGCAAATCTGTTTTATGCTCTCCCAGCAATCCCCAAAGAAGGGGGGAAAGGCTGCCCTTCGCTCCACGCAGCTCGGTCACAAACTCAGCCGCAGCCAGAGTCGAGCTCAACTGCATCAGGGGCCAGGCATCACCTCCAGATGAAACCAGCCCAACCTGCCCACCGGCCCCGCACTGTCCCTCCGGCTCTGCGAACATACGACCACCACCCCAGGCCAGATGCTGCTCCCTGCTCGCTGTGCCAGCGGGTTGTAAGTCGCATGGGTCACAACAAGTTCAGCACCATGTTTCTACCTGCAGCAGAGAGCAGAAGCACAGGGAATGTCAAACATGCATCAAATATGTATCTTATGTATATGCAAACTGTGGATCAGAGAGGTCCTGACCTAGAAGTCAGATTTTTGCATTTAATTTCTTTTTTTCCCCGTTAATTTCTCTAATACCTTTCTTTTTAACTCAAGCAACCTTCAGCATCCACAGCCTTCGCAAGGCAATGGGCCAAATACGCCAGGGAGCTGCACGTGACAAGCAATCAATACTAATATGCACGCAGCCAACAGGTGGTATGTGATTATCTAGTGGTCATGCTAATCTCATGTTGTCTAGCGGGACTATTTAAGGTTTTCCAACAGAGGAATAAAAACTGCAGTTCTGTAAGGACAGGTGACCACGGCATTTGCAAGAACTCCTCACTGAAGGAGTTCCTGCAGGGGAAGGAGTTTCTGAAGCAGATGCTCCAGAAGCCTGTCCAAGATGGTGCTGGACAACAGCACATGAGTCTACAGCAGATGCCCTAAATCATGGGTAGGTGCTCTGTATCTCAAAGGAACATCCATCTCTTCCTTTCCAGAAGGACGCATGCTGTGAGGAGGTCAGATAGAAAACAAGGCACCTTCAGGCTCCCACTTGGCTCCATTTTCCTAGACTATAAATCAGGTAGTGAGAAATCCCATAAATACCTTAACGAGTCAGGAACCTCCTACAAGCATCTGGACAAGAACCTTTTGTTGTCAGATGGCTCCAAGGGCGCTGCCTTCATTTCACATGAACCAAGACCTCAGCTACAGTTTGTAATTTTTAAGAGGATGTTTATACTTTTTAAGAGGATGTTAAGGATGATGTTAGCGGCTACTGGCATCATCCCTAACATCCTCATTCTCCAGACAGGGGATTAACCCGCTGCCTTCCCCTGTGGCACACAGAGAGCCCTGCTGCTTTGGCAGGGACAAGCACAGGTCAGGCAGCCCCTTCTCAGCGCGGAGGCCACCCGCTCCTGCAGCACAGTGTTTGCACTACAGATGGTTTTCAAACAGCCAGGCTAAATCTCCAGATTTCTAGATTTTCATTGTCCTCACGTTCCACCTCACAGCACAGCTCTCCCTGCTGAAACACTCCTCTGCCTCCAAACCACAGTGCCTCACTTCCTTCCACCCACACGGCCAAACAGGATCTCCGGAGAGTCGTACCGGATTTGCACAGAACGGGCAGATTACCAGCTCTGTGGGCTACAACTTTGACTTCTGCCACTGTCGGGCAGTCTCAGGGGACAACAAATGCTCCTGTTCCTACCCACTGCCTGCTCTTTCCTCCAGCAGTGAAGTGAGAGCCTCTGGAACACGACTCATCCCACTGATTCAAGGGAACCTGTGCCTGGTGAGAAAGCAGACCCAGAACCCACTAAACGCACCTGCAAGATCAAATCCTACCGGCCTAATGCACATTTCTTTTCCAGATGCAATAGGTCACAAGGCATCTTCTTTCCAGGACATTTCATAGCCCTTTCCCACCATATCTTGCTGACACCCACGTGAAGTCTGGAGGGGCTTTGCTTTAGCAGAATAGATCTGGGAATCTCTATACAATCCATATTCCTCATAGATTAAATTTCCCTGATTCAACCAAACTCCAAAGCTACGAAAACTGGGGCTGAAGAGGGATCTCTGGATATTTATGCCTTCTAAATATTACAGCTTTCCAGCAGTATGGCAACATCCTCACGCTTGCACTAGGAATAATGCGGCGCTTTTTCCTTCCTTGAATCAGACAACAATAATTTGGGACTGCGAGGAGTGTGTGTCTCAGCTCCTTAGTCTTTGAGATATCTCCAGAGAGCCTGAAGAGCCTGTGCAGGGCACCTTCCTGGCACTCTAACAACTTGTGCTTAGGTTTACTCGTGAGGAAGTTTATCTCCTACTTGTTCGTTTCTTTCTCGGTTGCCATCCAAGTGCGATGCCTACTCAGATTTTACCCTAAGGAGCCCTACCATAATGGGCTGAGCACCAGGTCTGCAAGGAGCTTTAGGCACCCACAAGGGGCTCTGAGTGCTTGGGCAGCTATTTTTATCAGCCTGCAGAAGTTTGACAATTAGGATCTCGGTAAAGACAGACGCATTGCACAACGTAACCTGACAGCTGTCAAGCTAAGGAATGAACGCTTAACACTGCAGCTTTCTCTAGGTTTCACCAATGCAAAATACCACATCACGGCAGGCACCCAAAATAACCAAAGGCAGCACTGCCAGCGGCTCACAACTGTGCAGTTCCCACATGTTTTAACTTCCTTACCTGTTGTAAATAAATCTTGTAAGTCACCCCTTGCATCAGTGGCAATGTTGCTTAGCACTTGTGCTGTATCACTGCACACCACGTTTTCCCAGCAAGCAACCCCACACAACAGACCCACAGCGCAGACCCCAAGTGTCCAACCCTGCTCCTTCAGCCCTGACGTGTCTCCTGCAGCAAGCACGTCGGCAGAGGAGGCCTGTAACGGGTCAAGGCTCATCCCTTCATGAGCATGAGCTCAATGCTGCTCTTCAGAGCTGCTGTCAGTGAAAAGACTCAGATACTAGTACCTTAGAGAGTTTTCTTTCCCAAGTGGTTTGGTCAGCTAATCCACCAGAAAAGCAACCACCTGCAAAAGAAGGTTTTAAGTGATTTATCCAGCAGCAGCCCTGTTCCAAGGTTCAACAGAAGAAGAAGCAGCAGAGATCTATAGCAGCGGTGTGGGAGATAGAGAGGGGTTGTCTAATGCAGCGGTGTTATTACAGCAAATATACAACTGTGGTAAATGCAAGCCGTGTTTGGAGCCTCAGATGTGAGCAGAGGAGTGCTTGTATTTCTCTCGGAAGGTTTCTGCTCTCCGTTTCCTAATTAGCAACCTCTGGACTTTTCCAAGAGCCATTTCGGTCCAACAGCCGAGCAGGAATCCTACCCACTGCGTCCGCACACGGAGCTGGCTTGCTGCAATGTCAAACCACGCTCCTGGATGGGACATTTCCCAGGCGCAGGGAATGGCAGCCACCAGACTGTCTTGACTCAGAGGCAAGAGACAGGCCTGGTGACCCAAAATGGTCACCCAGCAGGGCACGGATTCAGCACAAAGGGCCCACATATAAATCTCCTTAGGTCCTACATATAAATTTCTTTAGGCGTTAAGGGGAACCCTTGGCGTCCACATAAAGCCACAGCTTCTAAAGAGATCAGCTCTGTCATCTAAAATACAAAAGGTTTCTCGGGTCCGTTTTTTGTTGTTGCTGTTGCTTTTGCTTTTACCATTGTTAAACATCTTGATACAAAAAAAAGGCATTGCTCTACCTGATTTGGGCCAGGCCTTGTGTGATTTGCAGATTACAGCAGTCTGCTCCTCTTTTTTTTTTTTTTTTTTTTTTTTTTTATATTGATTTTAAATGCTTAAATGTCAACAACAACCAGGTGTATAACACAAACTCTAATTCATCTCCCAGAGCCCAGGGAAAGGCTTTCAACTGTAAGAGAGGTTGGCCCTCTACTGAACTAATACAAAACTACATCTCTGGGAGCATCTTCAATCCCATCGAGGACCATCCTGTGCACAGAATGACCGTGCAGCATCAAGCTTCGCTTTGCAGCATTCCCTGCCTTTCCCTTCTACAGTCACTGCCCTGACCAAGTCAGATTCCCAAAGCTTATCTGGAGAAAGCCATGGCAGTGGTTCTGCCAAAAGGAGGAGAGAAGAAGCTTCAAGATAAAACAATATCATAATTAATATATGCTTTTACTGTACGCTATTTTTGTTAGCACCACTGAGTCCAGTTAGCAATAGAAGAAGAAGATAGATTGTCTCTTGGCTCAGGCCTCAAAAGCCTCTTTTGTTAAAAGAGTTTTTATAGCACTTGATGGCACTTTTATAACAACTTATACTTAGTTATCAATTACGAGCCAGAAAGAGGACAGTATAATTTTCACAATCTGTTGCAAAGCCTGTAAAAGGGGGAAAAAAAATCATCACACACAATATGTGCAAGTTTTATGTGGAAGCCTGTTGTGTGGAAGCCCACAATACCTTGTATGATGCACTCCACAATTTCATTGGCGTCATGGGCATGCTTGTAATATTTGATGACTTTTCAGGTCTCATCTCCATCAGCAACGTGAGGGTTACTGCAAGCCTCGCATCTTTGTCTCCTGAAGAGCTCCCAGTCACAAGGCTGCTGAGCAAGCAACAAACACCCGAGCTTGAAGATCCAGGCTTCAACAGCAAAGACGCATTTGTGTCCTGCTTTCCAAACACTTATCATTTTTAAATCTACTGAAGAAGCAGGGAGGACTTGGCTCACACTCTTCTGTCAGCGCAGGAGGCTCCAGGAGCCACCAGCTCCCTCAGGAATGGCTCATGAAGTGGCTCCATGTCACCAGCCTGCCACCACAAACACCAACAGAAGTAAAATCCCTTATGTCCTGACATTGCCCTTTTCTTACTTCTGTCTAAGATATCCCTTTACTCTAGTAGTTCTTTTTTTTAATTGTTATTTCCAGGAAGTTCTGGACTTTCGGGACACTTGGTGAACTGTGCAGGGGAAGGCAACGGCCGATTTCAAAGGAGCTTCATTCACAGAATCAGAGAATCCCAGAACGGCTGAGGTTGGAAGGGACCTCTGGAGATCTTCCAGTCCAATCCCCTGCTCCAGCCGGGACACCCAGAGCACGGGGCACAGCGCAGCATCCTGGTGAGTTTGGAAGATCTCCAGAAAAGGAGCCTCCACAGCCTCCCTGGGCAGCATTTCCAGAGCTCTGTCACCCTCACTGCAAAGAGCTTCTTCCTCACATTCCCGATCGCGTGACCTGAACCGCGTGTGCTTGCTGCGACCACGTCGCCCTTGCCGGCTGCTCCGGCACCCACCGGCAGCCAACGCACCGCATCCCTCTGCACACACACGTGGAGGACACGGAGACGACCAGCAAGAACCAGCATGGATTTGCCAAAAGCCCATCACACCTAATGGCCAAAAGCCCATCACACCCAATGGCCAAAAGCCCATCACACCTAATGGCCAAAAGCCCACCACAGCTTCACAGCGAGGCGATGGAAGAGGAAACCCTTGGTTTTCACAAGGTTCTGTCGCCGTCTCCACAGTATTGTTAAGCCAAAGTGGTCCCTTGACATGGAGGTAACTGGAGGCTTAGTCAGGGGGGCTCCAGCCCAGCCCAGGGCCAGCTGCTGCTCGCAGCCCTGAGGGTCGGATACCGGTGCCGGGACTGCTCCTCGGCACCCAGCAGCAGCACCCAGTGCGCTCCGGCCGGGCCCATGGGCCCCACGAAGCCCGGGCAGGGCTAAGGCGGGGACGGGCAAGGCCGCTCACGGCACGAGGTCGCAAGAGCGGCACAGGGTGGAGAGCCCAGCGCGTGAGGAGGAGCCGCCTGCTGCTGCTGCTCCTTCTCCTGCTGCTGCTGCTGCCCCAGGCCCCTCGGGAGCGGCAGGGCCGGGAGCGGGAGCGGCAGCGCCCGGCGCGCGGACA
>JAVCKT010096479.1:0-10568 GCA_032273925.1 Rhynchotus rufescens
CCCCGGCACGGCCCGGCACGGCCCGGCACGGCCCCGGCCGGGCACGGGGCGAGCTCGGCGCTGCCCCCGCCGCCGTGCCCGGGCTGCCCTCGGGCCGCGCTCCTTGCCCGTGCCCGGCGCTGCTCCGGAGCGCAGCCCTTCCTGCGCCTCTCCCGTTTCCCAGGGCGCCGAGAGCGCGGCGCTGTGGAGGAGCCGCGCGGAAAGGGGGGAATATTCGCCCGCATCGGGTCTGGGAGTGTGTGCGGGGCCTGGTGCCCCACGTGTCCCTTGGGAAAGGTCCTGGGAGACCAGCGGAGGCGGCCACGGGGGAAGGTTGGGAGAACTTGCTTCCTGGGAGCGCTTCTGGTTTCTCCAGCGGGACTGGAGCAGTGCGGGTGTCCGCAGCACGAAGCGAGGGACAGCGGGGACGGGACACGGGGCGGCCTGTCCTGCCCTGTTCCGTGGGGCAGCTCTGCCGCTGCCGGCCTGGCAGCCTGAGCTCCCGGCACTGGGACTGGGCACGGGCACCGGGCTGCGGAGCGAGCTGTGTGCGTTTGTGTAAACACTAATAAGTCGGGTGTCCGAGCTGGCTCCCTGACCACATCCGCGGGAATCAGCCTCAGGCTGGCGCGGGGGATTCGTGTTCGGGGACGGTGCGGACTCAACTTGAACGGCTTCTCTGATGCGCAGAGATTGCTTTCCTTCTGGTGGCTTTTATTTGTTTTCCTAGTGTACGGGCAGCATAGGCTTGGCCTTTGGCAGTTACTTCATTTTTGGTGGAAGAACAAGAAATGTACGTTCAGATACGTGCAGGGCCCACGTTAAGTGTCTTGTTTTTCTAAGCAGTTGGGCGACGCCTGAAGTTGCTGGTTCAGGTGCTGTTTGAGAAGGTCTTTAAGAGCTCTTTAGACCCCTTTGCTGAGGAGTTTGAGAGAAAGAGATATTTCCTCCACACAGGGGATATTTGCTGGGTAGCAGATTTACAGTAGACTAAACGAAAAATATTGTGCTTATAAGAACAAATGCTGCCTAATAAATACACCGCTTAATTCTGGCAATAGGGGTGTGTTTCGGGTTAAAGGGGGTGCTTGCTGATACCCAGGTGTTACCCAAAAGTGTGGCTGAGATGAGAAAACCCTGTTGTGCTTGGCGGGCGCCTTCACGACCAGATTTAGCTGCTCTGATAACGAATATCAGCGTTAACTCGTAGCTAATGGTGCATTGGGTCTATATGTATGCCTGCTGCTCCCCCCATACCAAAGGTGTTTCCCCCATAGTATTTCCTTTCGGCCCTGGAAGTGCCGCAAAATCAAACATCTCGTTAGGACTGAATCTCCTCTGGCTCTGTGGGAGTCCTCAGTGTGTGCTGAGTGCCTGTGAGAAGTATTGACCACTGAGCAACCGGTAGCCACTTCGGGGTCCTTGTGTTGCGCCAAACTGATCTGCTTTGCAGGTTTAAAAATGAATGAATAAATAAAGGTGATGGCTAATCTGAACCTCTGTAGTCTGCCGTGTAAATATGGGTGTGAGAGCTGTTGGGGGAATGGGTAGGTGATAATGCTGAACAGTAAACTGCAAAGTGTGGCAGCCGAAGTGGATTTGGCCGTAGTGACTGTTTTGGGTCTGCTGTGCCGACGGGGCTGGTCGGAGCCCAGGCTCGTGCGCTGGTGTTGCTCGCGCGCTGCTTTGTACCTGCTGGTGTGGACTAAGGAAACGTGTGGTGCTTCAGTCCCTCGTGCCCTAGGACAGCGTTAATCCCTGTTGTAGCCGTACCTTTATAGCACGCTCTCCTGGCGTTTCGTTCTGCAGTTCAAAGGTGGCTCTGCTGACTTTGCTCCGTGCCTCACGAAGCAGGGGAGTGCTCTCGTGCCTCGCACCGAGCCTCAGCCCAGAGCAAAGCTGCTCCAGCTGAGCTATAAACCACTCAAAATAGCACTTACTTGCTTTAACAGGAATGCTGAAGGGTTCTACCTAGCGGAACCTGTTTGCTGTAGCGTGAGAGGTGGCTCAGGAGCTTCGTGGCGAAGGCAGTGGTGGCTGTCGAAGGAGGTGTTGGCTTTGGAGGCTGCTGTGCTGTGCAGAGCCCCCCGTGTTTCTGTGTCGGGGCTGTGGGTGCCTTAGGATGGGCTGAGAGCTCCCGGCTCCGCAGGATGAGTCGACGTTAGCGCGGCAGGGCGGGATGTGGCGCTGCTTATGTGCAGCCATACGGTGACCTACTGAAGTCTTTCTCGCTGCCTTCGGTTTCTGGATCAGGTTGTGAAGTGCTGAAAGCAAATAACTGATTGCTTTCCTGGCGCTTTGCCTTGCCCTGCAGAGAATTAGATTTCTGCTTTAATATACAGTAGCCTTAAAGTGGGGAAAATATATTTTAGAAATAAGTCTTGTTCTCAATAAGTAGATTGAATTCACAAGGCACTGAAGAGAAATAGCTGAGTTTTAAATAGGTGAAAGACACAAGTGACCAGTTGCTTAAGTGTCTCTATGGATATACGCATGTGTATTTCTGGCTGAAGATTCTGGTTTGCCAAGCACTTGCTTCTGAAAAATCATATTTCTTGTTGCAGCCCTCAGCTGGGCTTTCATAACCCCCTCTGCTTCCCTGCTGCAAGGAGCCCGGGTCCTGCGTGCCGTGGTGTCTGCTCGTGCAGCAGATGAGCTCTGTGGCTGCTAGAGAGAAGCTGCAGGAGCCCTCCTGGTCAGGGTTAACAGCAACGCAGGCAGATACAGTCCTAGCTGAGGCGGTCAGTAAGACCTGAGCGGGGAGGAAGGCTTCACACGGCTGCTGAGCTCCTTGGCCGGGTCTTCTGCTCTGTGTTTTCCTCTGGCCCGTGGGAACACGATGGACACAACTGAGCTGACAGGACAGATAAAGCCAGAGCTCAGCTGAGCTGCCCTCTGAGAGCATGGCTGGCACACGGAAGCAGGCTAATAGGAACCATCCTATATGTTCAAACATAGATTTGTTTTCAGTTCTGGCTTAAAGGCTTTCTTATCTTCTCTAGTGATAATATGTACTTTACATAAAGAATTTGGCTGGTCTTTGTAGCTTACGTTGTTGACTTTTGCTTCGCAGGTTAGCTGTATCAGTAAGGTAAGGTGGCATTGCCTGAGCTCAGCGACACTGTTCCAGTTCTAGAGCCCTATAGGGTGTTTTATAAATAGTTATTGAGACCAAGCTGTGTGTAGACAGCGTTGTTCAGTGGCTACAGCACCTTCCGAGATACTCCAGGGACAGCAAAAGAAAGAACCTGGGTCTCGTAAGGTCTATTGTCCTGTCATCTTTCCCTTCGATTCCTTCCTCGTCTTTATAAAGTGGTTTTGAGTTGAGCTGAGCGCACTGATGTGGGAAAATTCTCAGACTTCTTTATTTGGTTAGAATCTTTTAAAGAAGATTATCAAGAGGATGAGATACATTCCCTTTAAGCTTTAAGTAAATATAACATCTGAGTGTCATCAAACAAAAAAAGGCTGGAAGTTTTCAGGGGTGGTTTAAGATGTTGATGCTCATGTAACTTGTTTTCTTTCAGCGTTTTTAAACTCTGGACAAGTCTGTCACTACAGTGTATTACTGAAGCCATGAAAAATGAACAACTATTGTTCTCTGTGTATAAAACTAAAACAATAAACCCAACAGCAGTTTGTTTTTTTCTGCATGTTTTCAGTCTGAAGGGAAGAATTAGCCCAACATCTGAGGATTAGTCCAACATTTTAGGGTTTTGGTTTTTACTTTGTTGCTAATCTTTGTGGCAAAGAAGTATCAACTCTGTGCTATGTAAAAATATTTTATCTAAATGAGGAGTTGTGGTTTGTCTCTCTTGCAACATAGGAGAGTAATCAGATTGAATTTAAAATTTCCCAGCAGTTAACCTTTGGTAAGGGCGAGTGCCTGGGCTTAGTGACCCCATTGCAAAGCTCTCCTTGACTTCAGCTGGGGGGAGATGTGGATCCCCTGCAGGATGGATGGCAACAGGGACACCGAGCTGTGGGCAGTTTCTGCTCATACAGCATCTGGGCAGTTTGGAGAGGTGGATACCAAGGAAAAAGAAAATCACAAGTAATTCCTTAGGACGGTGAGGAGGTCTGGGTGAGAGGAAGGGAAGCTGCACGCGGGGACACCTTCCTCACCTCATGTTTGAGGTGCTGTTCCACGCACCGCTGCTGACGACGGCTGTAGTGCAAGAGAGCAACTTTAATCGTTACGGAATCTTTTTATCTATAATGGAGTAAATGCTGCTTAAATGCTTCTTAATTTGTTTTCACAAGAAGCATTGCACGATGAAATTGTTTCCAGCTGAACTACTAGAGATCCAAAAGAGCCCAACACCAGGAAATACTAATTTTTAATCTGTGATTAGACACCTTGGACCTAGTTTTTGGGCTGCATAGCACAGTACAGTCAGATGTTCAGGATGACTCCCCGGGGACTACAGATGAATTTGTAGCATCTCTGCAAATTAGAAAATGAAACATGGACGTAATGATTTCAATCCCCCTCTCCCCAAATCAGTGTTAGGCCCATGAACACTGCTTTAAGTCACTTGTCCTGCATCACTTAAGGGGAAGAATCCTCTCTGTTGGCATTGGGCTGCCTCAGCTATCAATTTCATACCTTTTTTTCTTGATTGCCCGCTGACAAGCGGTGACGGCATGAGAAGGTCAGGCTGTAGCTGTCCTCAAAGCCCGGGGAATGAGTGAGGCTGAGTAGTCCAGGGGAAACAAATCCTGCCCAACCTGGTGCTTTTGAACTGCTGGAGGGGAGACCTGACACTTTCCTCTGTCCTCTGGCGTCCACCTGTGTCCCGCAGCATCGTCAGGAAAGTCGTGGCCACCGCTGTGCTTTCCCTGTGCAGGGATTTGTGCAGCTTGAGCTGAGGGATCGCTTGTGTGGTTCAGGCAGTCACTTTGCTCCGAGTTTCCCTGCTTGGGTTTCCCGGCCCATTCCCATTTCCCTAAATCCTGGGGGAATCGGGGTGTAAGGGAGGTGCAGATATTTCATCCTGCTGATTGGCAAATTGGCTTAACTATTTTTAAGAGAATCATCGGTGTCTCTATGGCTTATTAAAATATGCTCATCTGAGTCAGCTTGCACTTAGCGGGGTACGTATAGATACCTGTAGATCCTGGCGAGCTCCCCAGTTGGGCAGCATTGACCCAGCGTTTGCATCGTGGCTATGAGTGGTGCCAGGAGCAGGGGGAGCCAACCCCAGGCTTCCACGGACTTCGGTGTTTGGCTTTCTGAGATGGTCCTTGTTGATCAGCAGTGTTAAAATGAAGGTGTCACTTCTCGCTAGTTGATGCTGGGGGTGGGCCCAGGGGATCCATACGTAAAAGGAAGCCTTGGAACGGTTACCTGGCAGGCACTTCAACATGGATTTGTCCCTGGGTCCTTTATGCCCGTGTCCTGCTGTGCTTGGAAGGTATCTATTCTCCTGAAGTCTTCAGTGGTGCTTTGTGGGCATGAATTTGAGAAAGCTCTTTGTTTAAAAGTACCAGTATTCTTTGTTTCACAGTGTAGGAGCTGAGGTTATGGAGCAATTAGGAAGGAACTTAATGGAATAAATGCAGAACAACCACATTACTCGTTTGGGGCTCTGAAATTGGAGATAAGTGGAAAACTGGCCCTATGTCAATAAATAAAAGGAGAGGAGGGGTCTTTTGAGGTTAAATTAAAAGCCCTTCAAAAAAAATATTCATTTAAATTCAGGCCAGTGTTCTATGCAATCCACTGTCACTGCCAGGTAAGACCCCTCTATAAATCTTTTTGTTAGAGGACTTGGAGATTACAGTTTACTAAAAGTCAAGCTGCTGCCTAGCAGAAGCTCCCATGGGTGGCACTTGGGAAACTTGCGGCTTGCAGACATCTCCATCGTTGTCTTGTGATTGACTTACTCTGTGCTTCCTCTTCCCTTCCTGGTCACACCTAATCTTTTCCTGACCTCCTCCACTGGAGATGCTCCTCTGCTCCTCACATTTCCTGTTCTTGGAAATGCTGTGGACATCCAGGGGCTGCTGCTGCCCGAAGGCTTGCTTGGCTGGTTTGCTGGTAGCCAGATGATTGTAAGAGCTAGTCCCCGTAAGACACCTAAAGTTGGGGTGATTTTCAAATCAGTCAATTTAGGAGATGCACAACGCCCACCCAGCTCAGATTTGAGTCTTGAAAATAAAATCTTGCTGGTTCACGTAAGTGTTTTGGTAGGAGCTGAGCTACTTCCAAGTCTGTCCTGCAAGTCTCTGGTTAGAATACACTGAGCTGAAATTTCTTCTCTTTTTTTATTTTTTATTTTCACGTACTGCATTTGAGTGCATTAGGGGAGAAGTGAATCTGTGCTCACCTTTGTTTTGCCATCGAGTTTTGGGTTTCTTTCTCCTTTATGAAGCTATGTGCAACTTGTTCAAGTACAGGGCTCAAGGAGCTGAGAGGTGGCACTAATCACTTGAGCCCTATTACAGTCAGCGTTCAAGGTGTGTACAGTTGCCAGCTCCATTCAGGGGAGTGATGAAATGGCCAGCTCTTTGGCTGACAAAATTGAATTAATTCAACCCAAACTGACAGGAGTGTGTGTTCTGGGCAGTAAATCCATTTTCTGCATGGTACAATAATTTCTGTAAATATGAGCCAGGCATTTATCACTTGAAACAAGTTTCCGATTCAGAGCTTGAATCGCTTTCTTGGATGTAGCTCCTAGGAAGAGCTTTTGCTGCATCGTGCCCCTTTGCTTGCTGCCTGTCTCTGCAATTCGTGGTCGCAGCGCGATGCAGGAGCAGCCAAACTGCCTGCGTCAGAGGGCTGCCCCGTCCCGCAGCCTGGGAAGAGGGGCCTCAAACGGTGACGGGGAAGTTTATTTCCCTCCTAAACCCAAAGATAAGGATCCTAGCTTTTAGTGGGAGGCGCTTCTGAGAGTTAAATATGACTTGTTTAATATTAAAACATTATCCATGTGTCTCTCATTGCTGCTGATAGCTGGGTGGAAGATTCCCAAGATGTGCACGGGAAGGCTCACCAAAAATAATTCTCCTGTTGTGCGGACTGTGTAACCAGGGAGGGATGTAGTGTCCACCAGCACGGAGCTGCATTATATTTAATACTGGATCAGTGTACTCAGTTTGGAAAACAGGCATGGAAATACAACACTGCTCAAAGTGGTGGTTGCATGGGACTTAAAAGGAGGGAAATAAAGTACAGGATTTTTCTTTCTTTGCACGGAAGTCCCCTTATAGCACAAAGAATTGTTACTCCTTGTCATGATAAGGATTCCTTTATGCTGTCTAATAGGTATTGAAGACTTTCTCCTCCACCCTCCTCATTTTTGAATCTGGTTATAGTCAACATCTTACAGCTCACATCCAGATAAGTCTTATTTCGACAGCTGTGTCATGAGCACAGAAAAATCCAAACAGTTTTGGAGTTGAAACAGCTGATTTGGAAGATTAACCAGCAAAACTAAATTATTTTAGACATAACTTCTTCGTGTCTGTTTCCCATTACTTCCTCCCCCCCACCCTGCCTCCCCTGCCAAAAATTGTCTCATATTAAGATGGAAGGGATTTTAATTTTATATATATATATAGATAGATAGATATGCATATAAACATGTATTTTTTCTTGCTGTCACTTTACGGAGAGTTCATATCATCATAGCAGTTATCTTTCCTCTTTTTGAATGGCAGAGATTTAACACTATTCTGTTTGCTCATGGATATGGACAGCTGTCCAACACCTGGTCAAGTGTTGGCGCTTCTTATAAAACAAATTTTCCCTTGCACTCGAACAGCACCCATCTGTCAGGTGTACGCAATACTAGAAACCATGGAAAAATAATTAAAAAAAAAAAAAGGCAAAGCATGTGGTGGCTAGTTCTGTTAAGGGCAGTGCTTATAGGACTGCTTTCTTGTCTTGAAGGGGAAAGAAGGGTCCGTGGCACCTTGTGGAGCGGTGGCAGCTGTGGGGAGCTGCATGCTCTTTTATTTGGTCTTGTGTTTCTCTTTAGTGCCACAGGTTGCTCTTTTACTTGTATTTCTGCTTGTGGTGAGATGAAAACATGCCTAAAGCTTAGTTTTATTTAATTTTTTTTCTGCTTGCTCTGCCACAAACTCCTGACTGGTATTGGAGCAATTACTTAGCTTTGGTGTATCTTGTTTCTGCAGCTCTAACCTGGGAATATTTCAACCTCACTGTCTCACAAATGCTCTTTACTGGGGGCCTGGTGCTCCATCATGAGGGACTGTACTGGCAGTACAGCACAGACAGTCTTATCTTTCTGATTAAGTTAGTTTTTATTCATTTATGATAATATCACCTCTAATAACTTAATTTGCAGTTAGAAAAAGTTAAATGCCTTTGACTGCAGTTGGGATCAATTAGAGCCATTTTTCTTCAAAGAAATGTAAACCAATCTTGCATATGTTGCTTTGAAAGCAGATGAGTTCTGACACACTGAAATACCTGCAACACTTTCACAGAAATATGCGTCCCCTCCGAGGATGAACGGTGTGTTTAGCCTGGCTTCCTGAGGAGATAAGGCCTAAGCAATTTTTCTGCCTGTCTGTCCTCATCTCCCTTTCTGGACTTTGTCTGCGACGTCTTAATCCAGCCCCAGCCAAAAGGCAGAGGTCTGAAGATGGCAGCGATTCTACAGATGTCGTGGAAAATGGTAGAGGAAAGAACAGGGGTCTCAGTAGGGCCGGGCTGCCCTGATTCCAGTTTTTGTCAGGCCCCGGGAAGTGCCGGTGGGTGAGGGATGCAATGAGCTCCTACGGGTGGGAAAAGCTGCAGTTGGAACTTGTATCTCTTGAGTCATGGGCAAGTTGCGAGTCTGCAGGCATGAGCGTGTAGGAAACCAGGCCTAGGTAAGGCCTCCTTAGCTCTAGTGCTGACAAATGCACTTGTTCTCTGAAGATCTGAGCTATCTGTCATCATAGAAGGGGGAGGGTATTTAACTCATATTTTGTGTTATGTATGTGCAAATCTTGATCATATAAATGTATGTGTGTGCATATGTATCCACACAGTTACTTATAGGCATCCATACAGTTACTTATAGGCATTCAGGCACTCGCACACTCAGACACCATTGATCTTCATACTTGTGTAATAGAAAAAGAGAGACGATTTTTAGTGTAATTGACTTATTACAATAGTCTTATTGCTTTGTACTGGATAGTTTTGCAGGCTTTCTTGGCAAATACAGCCTTTATATCATAATTAGAGGTTATATATGCTCTTGTCTGTATCTGAGGGCTAATTTGGATTAAGGCGGCCGTGGACTTCTAATAACTATTTGTACTACTTTCCTATGTGAACTCTAGCTTGACAGTGTCTTGCATCTGTTTAACTTCAGCTACTTACAGCTTCTCTGGAATAACTCCATGTGTCAACAAGCCTGGAGTTCAGTGCTGCCTTCTCACTAATGGAAATGTGTTACGTTGGAAAAAGGGAGATCAGGCCTGTGATACTAAATTACTTTAGTGACATATTGCTAGCAATATCTTAAGGGTCATCTTGAGGCATCGCAGTTCATTAACATGAGTGGCATGGTAACTAATACCTAATTACCTGTTCTGTGTGCTGACATGTTCCTATTTTTCTTTTTTTGCCAGGACTCCACTGTTGTGACTCCAATCATTCTCCGAACAGATCCACAGGGCTTTTTCTTCTATTGGACAGATCAAAATAAGGTAAGAGAAGAGATTCTTGTTGAGAATGGTTCTGTTTTGGCTGCTGCGATGGGCAGTAGTGAGGAGGCTTGGCTTGGTTAATTCTAGCTTAGCAGACAAAATCATTGCATCCAACTAAGTTGTTCCTTATAACTTAGTTGTTCCTAAGTTGCTCCTAGGGACCAACTCCAATAGGTCCATGCTTATCCACGATGCACAAAACATGGAGAGTAGGGAAGCAAGGCTGGAGTTTCCGCTAAACTCTTACTAATTCTTGTTGGACACTGACTTTCTTTTAAAAACATTCCTATATGCTTAGATCACCCCTATGGCTCGGGAGCTGTTGGGAAAGCTCCCAGCCTGATTTATCACTGAGTTGCTCCAGTCTCCCATCAGTGTCACCCCTTGACTACAGCGCTGTTGTGTTTGCAGCTCTTGGGCACTCTGGAGTTTCCCTAGGGTGGAGAAGAAGCAGTGTCCAGAGCAATGGGATGCATTCTGTTCCATGTCAATACATTTGCTGATGTTGCCTGCGATAGTGAAATACTGCATTTCAAAACTAGGGACTAAATGGGCCCCCTCCTTTGTCGATGAATTTCCAATATTTCTTGTGAAACAAGTGCTCCTTCCTGTTTACTGTTGAAGACTGTCAGGACTTGCTAGTGTTCTAACTCCAGTGTTGTGTTGAAGCATATACCAAAATGTCTCATTACCTAGTTGTAGTATCCTGGCTATAGAGCTCATTTTACCAGTTCTACAACTCTTTTTTTCATAAGTTCCTACTGATTTTTTGTATTCAGGAAACAATGCAAAAATTGCCCAAGGAGGCAGCACGCATCGACCATGGAGACTCTTTGGGCTATCTGCTATCACACTAGTTTTCAGTCACTAGTCAGTTTTGATTTTGTGTATTTGGAAATCATATTGTGGAGTAA
>JAVCKT010096480.1:0-13015 GCA_032273925.1 Rhynchotus rufescens
CGGCCCCGGCGGCGGCAGGGCGCGCCGCGGGCGGCGGCTGCGGCGGCGGCGGGGCTCGGCGCCCGCAGCGAGCACCAAGGCTCTGAACTTGGGCGGCCGCTAGGTGAGGGGCCAGCCTGCGCGGTGCGGGCGGGTCCCGGCGGGATGGCCGTGCCCCAGAGCCGCACTGCCAAGCGACGGGCTTTGTGAAGCGGGAGCGGCGCGCGCCGCGGCGGTTGGGGCGTAACGGCCGCCACGGGGGGGAGGGGCGGCGACCGTTGGTGGCGACCGTTGGCGGCGACCGTTGGCGGCCGCGTGCGCGCTGCCAGCGCCGGGAGGGCGTAGCGTGAGGCCCGGGACGGGCGGCAGCACCTGCGCTCCTGCTTCGTGGCGTTTTGGGAAAGGGCGACGTTGGGACTGCCCAGAACTACTGCAGCGACTGCAACACAGGCTGTAATAAAACCATGCTCTTAATAAGGATTTGGTTCAGGAAAAAGAAAAGGAAAGTGGTGTCTGTTCTCTAACAAGATTGTTTCAACCATAACCCGTGGTGGGAGTGAAGAGGTGTATGCATTTGATGTAATGATCTTATTTCTCAATGGGGAAAAAAAGTCCAGTAGGGATTAACTTGGGTTTGATAATTTGCAGTTGTAATTATACGACTTCAAAAACATCGATTTTATTTACTTAACTATTTTGAAACCTGGAAGGAAAGGAGTATTTGCAAAATTAGATCAATTAAATAAAATACGCAGAAAATTGTCTTGGAACGCCAGGCAATTTTTTAATAAGTCACCTGAAAAATTTAAAGATTGCATTTTTTAATAAATGACCTGAACATTTAAAGATCACATTTGTAAGTGTCTGTCAAAAATGTATAAAAGTTTTGTACATAAAAGATAAGGGTTTTTTTTCCCCCAGGTTAATAATTCTGTTTGCACCCTGACCAAAATCTGCTAGCTGACTTAAAGCGTATCTGTGTACAGTCGGTTGAGAGACATTTTTGTGTAAGAAAAGCAAGTTGATCGGTCCTGGCTAATGGCATGTGGTGGGAAGGAGCAACGGGTTTCAACCAGTTGACCTGACTGCTATGAAGGGTGACATATTTGAATCTCATGTAAGATATGGTTTAATCATAGTTGCAGTAAAGCTTAATTATTACTTTTTGTTACTATATCCTTACGCTCCGTCAATTTACAAGACATTTCTCTTTAATTGCTGTGAAAGGGAAAAGGAGACCAACTCTAGACTATCCAGTCTGCCAAGAGGCTCTATGAGGAAGGATCCCTAAATTGGATCCAAATGAAATCTTTGAATGGGAATTCCATCTTGTAATACAAGTTCATTGTGAACTTAGTTTATGTAAAATAAGGTTTTTCTTTATTGGTATAGCTAACTTCTACTAAGTCCTGATTGTGTAATTTAATCCAGTATAAACCCTAACTGGTTGATTGGTGCTTCACGTCAGCTGTGGTTTCCTTCAAACTAACTGTGACATGAGGAGAGTCCATTGGCTTGTACTTGTGGGTACCACTACGTGTACAGGTACAAATCCGAACAAGAGTCTCCTTGGAGGACTGGAATTTCAAGACAAATTTGTCAAGGCAAAGGCTGCTCTATCCTTATACTGCTGTAATAGAAGCAGTAAGACGTGTATGTCTTTGTATGTGTGTGCATATATTTGTATTTATCATTTTGCTGCCTTTTGATAGTAGTTTTGATAGTAATTTTGAGTAGTTCTTGCTTGGTATAAGGTTTGATGGACATTTCTTTTTTGACAGTAGGCATTTCTTTTCAGCCAATTTAAGTTGGTTCGGGCCCCTTCCCAGATGCTCTTACATTGTCCTTTACCTTGTGCCAAAGTAGCTGTGTGTGGGGCTATAGCGGAGATGGTTCATGGGATCAGAGGACAGACTGAGCTGGAAAACATGCCTGTCATTCACTCAGAAAAGGCCAAGAAAGCAAGTTCTCTGCCAAGCCGTAAAGCCACTGTGCTGGCTTGGAGGCTGGACTGAATGCTGGTAATGAGATTGGCTAGCATGAGTTTTAGTGCTGCTGCTGAATATCTGACCAGGAGCTCAGGGGTATTGGCTTGAGTCCGAAAAGCCCTGGGAGTTCATTTTATATTTAAAGAGTTCTGCTAAAATGGCTAAGACAGCAGCACTACTTATCAATATGCCCAAGTTGGGTATTTTAAGAATCGTGAGATTCTGCCACCTGTAAATTTGCACCAAATTGAACCACAAAAGACTGAAAACTTAGTGTAAAGCTGAAATACATTGAAATACCATCTACACCTTTTTTTTTCTTTTTTTTCTTTTTTTCTCTTTTTTTTCTTTTTTTTTTCTTTTTCCCCCTTCCTGCGGGTATCTTTAATTCCATATATTCATTCATATATTTATTTTTATTTATATATATATGTATGTGTGTGTGTGCGCGCATGCGTGTGCATTTCTACCATCTATTGAATATTTAAAATTATGTTTGTAACTTTGCGCAAAAATCAAATGAGGAAATGAATTGGAAAATATACTTGCATGTTAATATCTAGCTTTTTTGTATGCTTTATAATATTGCATCCTGATTTCTAAGCTCAGTTAGAACTGTTTTAGTTTAATAGAGGAACATGAAGAAATATCATATATATTACTGCAAAATGTCCTAATGTGTTTCACTTATTTCATAACTAGGAACCATTTTCTTTTTCATAAGAGTAGGCCATGCTTTTTAAATTTGAAATGACTGTTTGTTCTTCTTACCTAAGAGGTTTTCCAGGTTGTAATTAGTAAGTGGATGTTTGTTTCTGAGCTTTGAATACTAAATAGAAATCATCCAAACTTCTTTGATGTATTGTCTAAAAATTCAAAGACTTTTTGTTGGCATAGTTATTTCATGGTACCCAGCTGGTTGATCTGTGCTTCCCATCAGCTATCATTTCCTTTAAACCACCTCTGACAGGTGCTGTAGATTTTCAGATGGACATGGCTTCTGATTAGCTTTGCAGCTAAGCTGCAGACCTGATGGACTTGTACCAAAAAAAAAAAAAAAAGGAAAAAAACAATTCACTAAAATCCTTCTAACTCCCTACTCTTACATGAGCTCCTTGTGTGAAGCCAAAGTATTTAGGATGCAGTGCCTACCTAGACATAGTCTTGTGGGGTATTTTGTTAGTATGTGCATGTGAGGGAACATGTATGCAAACATGAGTAAGTTTGTTCCTTACTGACTGCCTGAAGTAAAGATTGTATAAATGGAATTATTCCATGTGTATGCATATAAAAATATTTCTCAAATGTCACAAAGCATAACAGTTACATAATGATTATAATGATTATGTTTTTCTATATAGGAAAGCACAGCAACATAGTTTGCTCTGAGTGATGGTAAAATAATGTGTCTGCAAGGAAAGTGCCTTTGTTCTAAGAGAAGTCTCCATATATCCACTAGCAAGTCCTGATTTTCATGTGATGGATGTGCTCAGTTTGTGGTGTTTTCCTACATATTATGCATAAAACCTCAGACAGAAAGTCTAAGTGAGAGTCTAAGTGAGTGTCTTTACCATGTGCTCAATTTTCCATAGGTAAAATAGTAATAACAATTCCTTTGTACTTCATAAGTACTGCTAGGAAATATATAAGAACTGAATGTTAATGATCAAATTATCCTAATTGGATCTGTCTGTCCTAATGTTTTCCTTCTATGTGATAAAATTACTATTAACTATGAAGTTGGTGAGTTGCATTGTGTTCAGCTTCTCACTGTTCTGTTTTTCTGTGAAACATGAAAAGATTTGGTGCCCATGTGATGGACATTTTTAAGACCTGGTGTTTGTGCAGCATCTGACTAAAGGCATTGTTTAAAGCCTTCAGAACTAAAGTTGCTGAAGATTGTGGTGTGGTGCAGCCCAATGAATACTGGAACTTAAAACTAAATGCTAAATTTTCAAAATGTTAGATGCCACCTTATAGAAATGTTGTAGGTACCAGAGAAAGTCAGACATTTCTTTTCTCTAGTCAAAAATATGTCAATGAGCGATGTTCTGAGATGACATCAGAGGAAAAAGGGTCAAATGAGCAAAGAGGAAAATTCCTATAGCAGCGAAGAGGAAAATTCCTACAGCGGTAACTGGAAAGTGATGGACAACATCAGTTACCACAGCAGTCTGTAGTGAGAAGGTTGCTAGGTTTTGATGAGGATGTGCAAGCAGAACTTGGGAAATGCTAAGCTGAACTTTCTAAAAAAGTGGCAAGTCAGTTTAGAGAACTGTTTCGAGCTAACAGTGTGAAATCATTGTATGTAAATCTGTAAAGTAATGTTAGTGTCTGTAAACTATTGGGATCTTGCTTACTCTCTCACTACCTCAGAACAGGTATTTCATACTAGAGTAAGGATTTGCTATGAGGTTGTACTTTACAGGCTTTTATCTACCTAGATTAGGTGATCGAATAAATTGGGAAATAGAAGATTGTTCAGTACTTTCAGATGCAGATCTGCCTTTTGGAAAATTAAATTAATATTTAGTGATAGTGTTGCTCCAGACATCAAAGGAATTTCTACAGATCATTTAAATATTGACCTTTTTAGTATATAATCACATTTTTAGTATTTCTAATATCTGCATTTTTTTCCTTAAGATATTGTGATTCTCATTTAACTCTTATTTTTGTGTTGTAACTAATGAAGATTTGTTGTTGTTGTTAAGCATTCTTTTTGTCCCAGTTGTGTTGCTTCTGCTTAGTAGAAACAGATAAATTGTATTGCTGTCTTATTGGGCTTAGAGATATGGCAGAACATAGCTATGCTAAATAAAAAAAATGACAATGGTTCAGGACCAAGTGAAAGGAGAAAAGCAGGAAGTGAAAAAGAAAACCGTTATCAGAAAAGAGTAAGGTGCAGAGATGTCTGCAAACCATGAGCCGGTTTGGGTCCTCCAGGATGAAGCTGCACAAGGAGGAGGACAGGAAGGAGGGACTCATCCATGGCTGCACTGTTCTGAACAAATCCCTTCCCTCAGGTGCACGTGGCCTGCATCTTCCAGAGAGCTCAGGAGCTCTGCAGGAACTCATCCGCATGACTCAGTGCCAGCTCAACCCACACTGGCTCTGTTTGGGTTGCGAGGTAGTAGCAGCTCTTTCTCTTCCTTGGTTCTGTTTCCAGATCTATCAGTAATTTCCAATTTTGAACCAGATTTTGCCTAAGAATGGGGGGAGGTATTTGATAAACTGAGCCATATTCACAGCCCTCTTGCTTTGAAACTGTCATAGAGGTGGGAACTGCTGCTGCTGCCGCATGTCCTTAGGTAAATAAGGTAGTTTCAAGTAGTTTGTGAGAACAGCTTGAGAAACTGTGGACTTGCAGCATGGTGGGTGCTGCGTGACAGTTTCATTTACCACCATTTGTGAGACTTTCAACAACCTTTGAGAGGTTGAACTTTGTTCCTCTGTGTGAAGGGAGGATAAAATAGATCCTGAGGCAGTCCAAGATCCCAAAGATGATAAACTCGTGATGGACACAGGCTGGGTTGGAGATGGGCTAGACAACTGGCTTTATCCTGACACCTAGCTGCCTGCTCTGTTATTTTAAGCAGGTTATAAAAGCCTCGGTTACACCATCTGCACAGTGGGACCCTAGGCTGTCTTGCCTCACGGTTGTCAAACTTAAGAATGGTCAGATGGGCAGTGGTTATGGCTGCAGATTTTACGCCAGCACATGATTATAAATAAGTACACAAGCTTGCGTGTAAACTCCTGAATACTGAGTTGTAATACTGAGGCATGGCAAGCTATTTGCACTGCCTCTTAAGCAAGAGGAAGTTGTTTATGGAAATACCATGGTAATTTGTAATTTTTTAAGGGAAAATAATGAAGTTTTATGATTTTGTGAGGTATCCTCGAGCATCTGCTAAAAGGTCTGGTGGCTGTTCTGTGAGTGTACAGGACGAAGAAGTTAACCTGCTTCCAAATTGTTAAAAGTATCTGAGAATACAACAAAATGTTATTCATAGATTACTGTCCAAGGAAGTAATTTAGAACTCCTTTTTTTATCACTTCTTTTTTTTTTTTTTTTTAAGGTAATATTTCAATAATTACGCTACCAGTTTCCAGCACCAACTCTCCAACTAAGATTTTGCCAAAAACCTTAGGACCAATAAATGTGAATGTTGGACCCCAAATGGTAAGTTTTGCAACTCTGCTAATTCTAAACTTGTATAACTAGATGCATGACCTCCTGTTTATTTAATGTAGAAACATGGAAAATGGAGATGTGAACTGTGCTAGGAACTCACAGCTTCCTGCTCCAGCTGCAGAAACTACCCAGTAGTTTAAAGCTCCCCGTCTTAGTGGAGATGTAGTGACGTGCAGGTGCAGCAACCTCGGCATGCTGGAACTGCTGATTCCAACAAGCATTCTGTGTATGACTTGGAGCATACCTAACTTCCTGGCTTTGGCTGGAAATTCATCATGCAAAAATATGCGATTTCACATTTTTACCTATTATTTACCTATTATTCAAAATTAATTTTGACTCAATATGAAACAAAAAAATCTCATGAAGAACGTCACTGATGCCCTTTAAATATTTTGAACCATCTCCTCACTGAAATCTCCAGAATTGCCAAAGACTAAATGTTTCTGATAGATGCGTAGAGATTTAGCTTGTTGAAATCCACTCCTCTTAGATCTGTCTTTTCCTGCTGAGGTAACTTTATGACAGTATAGCCACTGAAAAGATGGTTTTGAGAAATATTTTCAGTTTGCTGGTGGTCAGAGGACAGAACAGGCAGTATAGGGACCTGCTTTGGACCTGAGGCCTGTCTACAATGCACTTAGCCTGTATGCAAGAACCATTGGAAACACTGGGTGTGTTTTTTTGTTTTTGAAATACTTGTTGTGTTGTTGTGAGTCTTTACAATACAAATTGTTGCTGTTCTGCGGTGGCTTTTACCCCAATTGGATTTGGGATAATTTTTTTTCCTTTTTTGTTTTTTTTTTAAACATTCATAGAGGAATTTATTTCAGAACTTTGTCACAGGTAGATACTATTTGTTACAGAAAACGTCATGTCCCTAAGGCAGGCATGTTTTACATCTTCACATTCATCAAAATGTTCTTACAAATAGTATTCAACAAGTCTTGTTGTCTTTAAACTGGCAGGTTCCTGGAGATCTCCAGTATCTCTGGAAACTTTAGCTTAGTTCTCAGATCAGAGTGGTTCTTGAGAACAGATAATTTGGCTCTGCAGTTTGTGGGTTTGTTTGTTTGTTTTGTAACTTTAGTAGTTGTAACTAATTTAAAACCGTGTCTTATTAGTAACTTCATAAATCTTCTGTCAGCAGATAATGATTGCAAATTCACAAAATTCATTAGAATTTTATACTAGTTCACTTACAATAACTTTCTTGTGCCCATGAAACTTACTTTTCTTATATGAATTTCACTTACTATTTCTGTTTCAAAAATCATTTTAGTTATTAATGGCTGGTTCTTCATTATATTAAGATGTGCCAGTTAGGTTTTGCTTACCAACATACTTTATATCAAATTCTGCTTCTTTTGCTAATGAAGTTTCTTTTGCTTCTTTTTGCCACTTTTTTTTTTTTTCAAAATAGTGCCATTTAACATGTTACATATATATATTTAAATTATATTAAACATACAGTTTTTGTTCAGCTGGTATAAAACGGTCCTATGTTATCTTGGCTTACTACTCCGCCTTGAAAAGTCACTTTGACGCTAATTTTATTTTGAATAACACTACAGAAAACTGGTTGCCATCAGTTCATTCCAGTGACTTTTTGTCACGTGAAAAACTCAGGCAAATCCATTGGAAGAGGCTGGCACGTGCTCATTAACACACGGTGCTCAACATGCTTTCTAAGAGGTGTCCTTAACTGGTACTTCTTGTAGTTGCGTAAGATTCAATAAAACTTGGTGAGGACTAAAGTTTGTAGTTGGGGTTTGTGTTAGTGTCGGAGGGTTGCCTTGACCATGTCCCCGTGTGTGCTGCAACTGGCCATCGCTTTCCATTGCTGGCTAGGAACGGCAAGGAGCCAGTCTGGCGGTGAGCGCTTCTCGGGTGCGCTGCTGGTGCATCTCCTTGCTGCCTCTCCTGTGCTAGACTCGGCCTGGCAGCTGGGGCAGGGCACCATTGTAATAGCCATTAGGCTCTACAAGTGAATGCAACAGCACAGTATTATTGATTGAAAAAAAGTGCTACATCCTGCAGGGGTTCTTACGCTTTGCAGAATTAGGATATCAGATTTTTTCATGTTTATCTTAAGCCATGAATTTGTGTGAGTACTTTAGGTGCATTGGAAAATTTGTGCCTGTCAGAAATGGAACGAGTCCCTGGAAGTACCCGCGTGTGCCGTTTGAGAGGACAGGAAGCGCGGGCCGCGTTCTGCGCAGCTGAGGCAGCCGCAGCGCGGCGGCGCCGAGCTCGGCCCCACCGAGGCGAAGCGGCCGCTGCGCTGGAGCCGCGGCGGGGCCGGCAGGGGCGGCGCCCGCCGCTGCCGCTGGGTGGCGCTGCAGCGCGCGGGGAGTAAAGCGGCGGCGCGGGGGATCCCGCTCACGCCACTGCCCGGCGCAGGCAAAGGGCGCCTGGGGGACATTCGCCTTGAGGTTTAAAGGAAAATTGCACGTACTTTACCCAGGAGAGGAATGTGAGGCCTTAGGGAATGTGCTGAACTGCATTTCGGTAGCAATATGCTTAAAATCTTTTCTCTCTGGTATGTGTCAGCCACATGCTGGCAAAACCATATGCTTACTGAAAATAAACCTTGCTCAGAGTATTGCAAGAAATTAATATAAGTAGTTACTGGACTGGATTAATGTTTACCTGATATTTTGCATTACCAATTCTTGCTTACATTCTGGTGTGATAGCAGTGCTGAATTTCAGATCCATTTTAATATTAACCATCCTACCACAAAATACCTGTTTTTTAAGCCAGCGTAGGTGTCGGTTGATAGAGGTTAATGCCCTTCCTGTGCTTCCATACAGTGTGAAAATGCGACCAGTTGGAGGATCTGCTGTTCTCTAAAACAGCAAATATATAACCTGTACCTGTGTTTTGTGTTTCCTGTTGTTTTATGTTTTTATTTGTCTCTCTCTGTTAAGCTATATGCAAAATCAGATAAGTTAGTTTCTTCAGAAAACAAGAAATAGGAGTGTAGCCACAGTGTAGCATTAAAAGGGTTTAAAATAATGTTCTGTGCCCTGAGGAATCTGGAAATCCCTCAGGTGGATACTACGTTTTCTACTTGTTTAAATGAATGTCTGTGGATTTGAAACAATGTATCTGCCAGGTACTCATATGGATACTTGATACATTAAGTAGTAAAGGAAGGATGCAAAGTTTAATGGGGTTGATATTCAAAATGCTGCTAACATATGGAGTAAAGAAAATACAAACTGACTGTAAAGCTTTCTGCAGAAACCTATAAATCTTACCATTTTGACACAAAGAACTTGTAGTTTATATTTTAAACATTAACTGATCAATACTGTTTCATTTGTTTGTACTCTCTGAATTCTTCTGGAGACCTACTTTAAGGAGAGACTTGAACTTAAAAATTGAGACCAAGAGTTTTGATGTTATCAACCATTAAATAGAGTTCCACCAGATCTGATTAAACATATTTTAAAGCCTGTCTATACTAAAAGGAAGCTACACAAACGGTGCATATTTGCAATAGATGCCAGTCACTTTAATCTGCCTTACTCTTTTAGCTAAACCCAACAGGTTGCTTTATTTAACATAGATGAGACAAGTCATTTTATTAGCTTGCAGAAATGCGTTAAGGTCTTGTAAATGGTAGAAACTGCAGGGAGTGTTTTACTTGGAGCTCTGATTTTCTTTGATACCACAGACAGACAATTGTAAGACACACATCCTTTGGAAAGAAGGCTTTATTAATTCCAGTGAATAAGAAATCACCTACATTTTTCTGCAATAATTAGATATAGATAGATACAAATCCTGACCCTAATGCCTAGTAGTTATTTAAATTTGTCTAGATCTGGTTTATATGAATAATATAATAAGATACAGATAGGAAAAATCCTTAACCTGACAAGATTTTAATGTCATATATGAAGACATCTCTTCAGTATATTTAACAGCAGTTTGCATGTGATGCAGAAATATTTTATTTTATTTTATTTTTTTCTCTCCTTTCTCAGGACCAATGATTAGTATGAATTTTGGTTGTATTAGCCTCTGTTTTCTTAAAAGATTTTTTTTTTTCCCCAAAAAATCCATAGATCATAAGCACATCACAAAGACTGACCAATTCAGGGAGTGTTCTGATTGGGAGTCCTTATAATCCAGCTCCAACAATGGTCACACAGACACACATAACTGAAGCTACTGGCTGGGTTCCAGGGTAAGGAGTTTGTTTTATTTAAAGATGTTTGCAGATCTGTTCCATTTTTCGCCCTTTGTTTGCACTCTTGTGTTGGTTTATGGCTTGTTGTTCTCCCAAAAGGAGCACAGTCTTAGCACGTTCTGCACTTTAGATGTCTGGAATGTGTGAACACAGGGTTACAGGCACCAGTCACGTTACTGTCTGTTTTAATTCTGTTTTATGGCAGTGTCTGTTTCTGTGGGGTCATGGAGAGGCACAAATTGATGAGCTTTTACTTTTTTTCACGAATTAATGACATATGCAAGTGGTTTTACTTTAGAGCAAGTCAGTAGGTACCGACAAAGGGAGAGCTGTCAAACATGCTTCAGGAGGCATCTAAGAATAATGCTTTAATGGCAATTTTTGAACATCATGAGTGGTGTCTGTTACTACTCTACAGAATCACCAAGTTTTCATAGTGTTCTGAAATACTTTAGAGTAATGTGATGTATTTACTCTTCTAAAGGAAATCTGGTCTTTACAATATTTCACAATTTTTGGCTTCCAGTACTACTGAACCTACCTGTCTCAGGAGTAGTGCTGTGCTACTGAAAATTAGAAAGTAATTTCCACATTTAGGTCACTTTCTAATCAGTGATGGATATCAGTAGTGCCTTTCCATCTTTATAGGTAGGAAAATGGAGCATCTAGGAAATGGTCGAAATGTGAGCATAATGTTTGTACTTTGACTCTCTTCACCCTGTGCTTTAAGTAGAGTCTGTTATTCACTTCAAAGTTGCTGTTCCTACCACAGAGAATAGAATCTGTAAACTGCATTACCAGTTAAGCGCTATTTAAATGTGGTTTTCCTTGGAAAAGGGGGCTTATGTCAGGGTGTGTATCTCTGCAAACAGTTTTTGAATCCACTTTGTTTTGATTCTTATGTGACAAGTAAGTCAGACAGCTTTGTTTTGTGAATACCTTAATGGGGAGAAAGTTATAGTGTCAGTTCACAGCTTGCAAAACCAGTTATTCTGCTTCCATTGGCTCTCCTGAGCATCACCCAACCCAGAGGTGTAGGTGGGGAGCCAGTCTCTGCAGTAGGTCGCCCACCACCAGCAAGGAGAAATCCCTTTCTTCTATTCAGCTGCTCTCAGGCTGGGCTCAGTACTTGCAGTGCGCCCATCTGCTGCTTTCCCCTGGGAAATGAGCAAGATGTTCTCCAGACACGCTGGCTGATCATTATCAATCCCCACAGAATTCCGTAATACAGGTCATATTTTCACCTGAACAGCCAGGGTGGGAAGGCCCTGTGATAGCATCTGACCTGACCAGCTCTAGCCCTTCATGAAGTGCCAGAGGAAGTACAGGTCCAGACTGCTCCGTGCTGTTTACTAGTTTCCAAAGTGACAGGAGATGAGGTCCCATTCATGGTGAGGAGTCAGGAGTCCTTAGGAAGGGCCGCAGCCTGGCTCAGAGCTCTCCCGCCACTGCCTCTCCAGTTCACAAGCCCCAGCCCTGCTCCCCTCATAGCCCAAGCGTCCGCAGTGTGACACTGAGTACCATGGACAGGGCCTGCCAGGAAGGAAAAATGGCAATTTGCTACAGAGGAAGAGGCCCACTGGCAGGACTTCTCAAACTGAGACTGGTTCTAATCATAACTTTTTCTTCTCAAAAATTCTGTCAAACTGTTCCTGTGCTATTTTTCAGTGAACATTTAACAGTAGCTAGAGACTTAGCTAGCCACCAAATGTATAGATTTTTATTAGAATAAATGTATGCACGTGCCTCTGATAATTTAATTATCTTCTAGGGACAGAAAACGGACTCGAGAATTTATAGAATCAGATTATTCAGAAAGGTGAGTGGTACTGAGCATGTGTGGAGTATATGACCAGTACTACCTGGCTTGCTTCTGCAGAGCTGCTCCGGAAAGAAGGGTGTCCAGTTTTCACTTTGTGACTTTGTGTGTTGTATGTGATCCTGTTGTATGTTACCTTGTGTAACATACATTATTCATTACTTGGTTTAGTGCTTTATGACAAATACATTGACATTTACAGACCAAATTGGAATTGTGGAAAAACAACAAGAACACTTTTTCAGAAAGCTTTTGTGCTAACATTTCAGTGTAACAAATAATGGTAAACAAATAATCCTTTTCCTTTGTTTCCAGAGCTACTCTGAATCCATTCAGGATGTTTTAATTTGTTTACCTACCAGAAACCATTCAAACTAATTAATTGCATAGAATTTAGACTTTGTAAAAAATGGGCTGTTTTTTTTCCACTCTTCTTTTTCTCCTGTCCTTTTTTTTCCCAGTGTTCTTTTTTTTTTCTGAGATAAATATGAAATTTTCAAAAGCATTCCTATATTTTAATGTTTTCAGCTCGTTACTGGTGACAGTACCAAGCTTTGTTCTTGCCTTTTGATGCACTTCTGCAACTCTTCTAACACCACTGTGAACTCAAACTTGCAGAAGCAAGAAAGAACTTGGTATTTTCCGTTTCTGCAAAATTATAGGTCTCTTTGAAGCATACCATCAAACCACTTACTTTCAACTGAGCATTTTACATGCTTCTGCTGAGACAAAATGGCCAATTTTTATTTGTTTAAAAATGCCAAGGAGAATGGTGATTTGTTATGTAGTGTAACTCATGAATTTGGCTTATGGTATTTTTGATTCCA
>JAVCKT010096481.1:0-13012 GCA_032273925.1 Rhynchotus rufescens
CCTGTGCCACATGCTGTAGATGTGCCTGCTTGAGCAGGAAGGTTGGACTAGATGATCTCTAGAGGTCCCTTCCAACCCTGAATATTCTGTGAAAACATCCCATCTCTGATTCTCATGGCAAGAACTGAAAGATAATATCTGGCCAGAAGAGCTACAAGAAAGGCACTCTTGAGCCTGGTTCTCCTGAAGTGTAAATACTGTTTTTATATTTTCTGTGTGGTAAGTTATTATTCTGCTATCTTCTGAGGCAAACTGCATGTTGTTTTCATAGATAATCAAACCATGTCCCAGGCTTGGTCCCTCTTTTTGATAATGTGTCATCCTTTGCCTGATGTTTGCAGGCTCAGGAGAGAAGGGTCTGTGGATACAAAATTCTAATACATGTACATTAGCATTTCATGCACAAATATCTGTGTAAATATATTTGGTACAATTATTTCCAAGAAAATGTAAGAACTAAGGCACTGGTACAGATGATAAAGGAACTTAGTAAAAAAAAAAGAGATAATCACAGCCATTTGCCAACCAAATGCTTGCGACATTTTGCAAATGCTTACAAAATGTACAAAACAATACAAAACAAAAATGTTTACAAAACTGTAGCAACTTTTTCTACACTTACACCTTTGTCTTCTTCTACCAAAATGGATTTATCTGAAACATAGTTGCTGGTCTTGCGTTCATTTATTGGGAATACAGTAGTGTAAAAATGTCTTCTCAACTGTACAGTGAAAATTTAAAGAGGAAAAAATGAACAAACTGAACTGAAGTAACCACTGTGAAGTGGGCAGATCAAAGCCTACTCTTAACTCAGAAAGCTAATAAGAACATTATTTAAAGTTACTATAGGCTAACACATAAAAGAGAACAGTGGTCCATTCTTTGACTTATAACAACCATGACACATTTTTCTTATCAGGCACTGCAGAAGAGTGTGTTACTTTAAATTGATTGTTATAGTTGGAAGTTTGATGATGAGGAAAAAATGAAACCTTGCACGATTCTCTAAATTTACCATTCATACAACTTTAATGTTTATTAGAACTTTGGCTTCTGTTTCGCCATAGGTTTGCTGAAGGATTAACAACTTTTTTTTTTAATAAAAACTTTTCCAAACGAACTCAATCACTAACCTAACTCAATGGGAATATATGGTGTGTAGCATATTATACTTACTGTAAATTTACTTTTGGTATGTTTGAGGGAGTTGCAAAATTTATGAATATATACATACATACATATATATAATGCATGTATATATATGTTAATTTAATCTGTAGTCAAATCAACTGGAAATTCTCTGCTGGTACAGAGTAATGATCACTGGGCTCCCCTATGGTGTCCTGCTCAGCAGTGTTCAGAACAAACTATAGGGCCCACAAACTTGTGTGCCCAGTCATCATACAGTAGACACAGGGTGTCTGATAGAGCCTTTCTTGGCTATGGACAGCTATTACAAACCAGAAATTATTGTGCATTCAGAGGTGTCAAAACAAAAATAGTATCAGCACACCATACACACAATTTTACCTTATCTGAGCTGCCCTGTGGTTGAATCTATGAGTGAATTCATCTATGAATGAAACCAGAGTCTATGTTTTTTGTGAACATGCTAACAACATATAACATAAAATAGTACCATGAGGCTCTGTTCTGCATAATAATCTTCCTAGCTGACCAAATGTTCTCTTTTCCTGTTTATCATACTATGGAGATTGCAAGAAGAGAGGAATTGAGCAGAGGAGAGAAATTCCTTCTGTCTTCTGCATTACTTTGAAGATGCAACTGCATTAGATGTCAATTCTTCATTGTTAATAAGAGTTAACACTGCATCTTTATCTAGATTAACTTCTAATATTGTGCATTACTCATCACAGGAGAACATTCATTACTGGTCTGATCTGTGAAAAAAAGCAGAGGTTTCCTCTGGGCAGTTACAAAGCCTAACAGCAAGCAAGGTCAATACTAATTAAAATAAAATTAATCTAAGGAATGTCTCACAGAATTTCACAACACTCCTGAGTTCTGATATTAAATGGAATTTAGAATTGAGTGCACATCTTCCACACCACAATTTATATTCCCCAGAAACCTACATAAATCCTCTGACATAACTGAGGCTCAGTCCTTCACTGTGGTAGTGATTATCTCCCTCTTTTGACAGTGTTTTTTTTTTTTTTTTTCTTAACCTTCTGTAGTTTTGAGTGAAGATGAGTGTGGATGGTGCAACAAACAGCAGAATCCCATTCAGAAAGGAGTATGTTGATATAATATGGACAGACATGGTAGCTACATGAGTAAACTTGTATTAGACTGCCCAATAGAGGAGATGTCTGTGGTTTTAAATCAAACTCTCTGTCCACAGAAGAAGAGTAAAACAAAGATCCCCATACTTAAGAGAAGCTGGTGATGCCTGTAGTTATATTTTGTGTTTCCTGCTAAACTCTGGTCTTTGCACTGTGAGCTATTTATGTGCTGCTCTGTTGGACCCTGTGCCTGTACTCTGAGGTACATCCAGGTAACATCTGGATTTTGAAAGCAGCTTTCTCCATCCGTATGGACTTAAGGTCTTAGGTGGCAAAAGAAATGAGAAGACAGACGAAGTAGCAAGTTTCACTGTGTACAGCTCTGTGCACCTCCTGTACAGACATCGTCAGGGGGCAGTGTGGCTGCAATTTACAAATAAGTGGTACCTTTTCTTCCTGGGCTTGTTAAGTATTCAGAGCACTGTAAAGGTGGGAAAGTTGTGGCAAAGCTTTGCTGTGGATCAGTCTGCTGTTGAGCATTCTTCCCAAATGCAGGGCAGAGTGACTGTTTTTTAAGAAGCTCCAATCACTTTGTTTTCTGAGTGTAACTCTCACACATGCATTTATTTATTTAATTAATGTAAACTAATTTGTCTGAGGGATGTACCACTGTCAAAAATAGAACAAATTTGTGGGCTGGCCCTGAGCTCCTGCAAGCCTGAGAGCACAAGATGGTGCTACAGCTGGCCAGCTTGCTGATGGGGTGTAATTTATCTTCTTCAGTTTAGTACTTTTATTTTCTGGCATAGAATTCCTCAGTGTGAATGTTTTCTGTCTCCTTGCCAAATCTGTGGCTAGTTACAATTACACATTTACTGACAAATTAATATTTTCTCTTGGCATCAGCCTTATGTTTATTTTGTTCAGATATGCAACATTTTATTTGCAGCATCTGTGTATTTCTAATCAGTTTATCCCCAGTATATAGCTAATATCCCAGAGAGATAAGAAGAGAAAGGAAAGCTAATATAAATTACATGTAATGAACAGTAGGGTTAATATTTTGTAAGGTTTTCCTATTTAATAAAAATGATAAGTCTCCTCATCGTTCCCCCTTTTTGACTGATCTTTGTTTTTGTTTTTGTTTTCAAGCTGTTTGAATATCTTAAGAATGCAAAAGAAGGAACATTGGGACCATTTGGCCTGGGCTATCCCTTTGTAATTATTTTTCTTGTTAATTTTCTTCATTTTTTATTTTCTAGGTCATAGTAATATCCTTTGCAGGTCTCTTTGTTGCAAGCTACATCAAAGATACTATTATATCATCATCTTCAATATATAATTGCTTGATATACTGTGAAAAAAAATCCCTGGAGCTTCTATGATTAATTTGTCCTTATTATACTGCTTTTTCAGTACAGATGAAATAAATAATACAGAACAGAGATGCTGACTTTCAGTAGGTGGCCTTGTTATATCGCCTCTGAAGTATTCAGAAGTATCTGTGATTCCAGACATAGACAGAAGCATTGTTCTTTAGGACTTCGCAGGACAAAGGTTTATTTCTTCTTTTGGTTGGTATGACTTGCTCAGAGCATGTTTTATATATTGTTTGATTTGTCTGACGGGTTCAATTTGGTTATCTGTTGCATGAATTATTCCCTTGAAAATTTTCCTCTTCTTTCTACCATCTTGTCCTCTTCCAGCTTTACTCTGAGAGCTCTGAACATTCCCTTTTCACCTTGAAAAAGGAGATGAGACCTTGGTGATAGAAAACTTTACAGAAATGATGTGAAACAACCAAATCAATTGTCTCTGATCTAATCAGAGAGACACATATTGAAAGATGTCTATACAGTAGCAAGCTATAGTACTGCAGCTCTATAAAACTGGATAGTTCCCCTCTTTTTTTAACTCCTGATTGTGAACCATTCATACCACAAGTCTTTCCATCTGCAGAGGACAATCACATAACTGCTTTTCACTCTCTGATTCTGAATAGCCTGAATTACACCTAAGTGCCAGAGAAGAATCCTGGAAATTATGTCTTCTGATTTATTTAATCTGTTTTCTGATTTTGTCTAGTTTTTCTATAGGGAAACTCACTCTGCATGAGGTACAACATGTTTTTGAAAAGACTTTTAGAGTCATGGAAGGTTTGTATGCCATCTTATGTGCATTATTTTCATTTAATATTGCTTCTTGAAAATATAAGAAGGATACATAATTCCAGTTGCTTAAGACCTTGCATGTGATGGCCCTACATTTGCCTGTTTCAGACTGCATCACAGCACTCCATATGTGCAGGATTCCTAGAGGACAGGTCTTTTCTGCTGTGGTGCAGAATCGGCTCTGTCCTCCCATCTTAACAGTTCCATTAAAAAGGGGCATTATGACCCAAGACACAATTCCAAAGAATTCAGTAGGTGAAACAGATAAAACAAGTATGTTATGGAGAAAAGAGGAGGATAGATCTTTCATGTGACAATTATGTAAAGTAAGGTGATTGATTGGTTACTTCAGGAATAGCTGCCAAGACTATGACTGAAGATAGAAAAGTCCTATCTGTTCTTGTCCTGAGCTCCCCAGTATCCCACATTGCTGAGTATACCAGTTTACTGCTATATGTCTAATACCATATCATTATCTCAGGGCACTTTTTCCTGCAGGTTTCATAGTCTGGGCCCTTCTGTCTTTAGGAATTTGCAGGGAGAGGAAAACAAAACAAAGCAAGACAAAATATCCTCTCCCTTAACAATATGCTCATGATCTATTTTGTTCTGTTTCTGCTTCTGGCCCTTCGCCTGAATGGCAGACAGAAAAGTCCTGGAAGTTGAGGTTCAAGTGAAAAATTATGACCATATATTCTAATTATATACAAATGCTGCTCACTACTGCTTAATTCCTGAAGTCTTTGTTTGGAACTGAAGTAGTGATAACATAATTCTTAAGCAAAAGTCTTTAGAGAGGGAGTTATGTTATCACAATTTTTCAGGGGAAGAAACTGAGGTAATAAGGGAAATGAAATATGTCCTAGTGATTATCCAACAGAGAGGAGACTGGAATCCCAATTTCCTAAATAGGAAATGCTCTATATACTCCAGGCCTAACTTTTTATTAGAACAATATGTCTTCTCTTCGTTATACCAGTATTTTCCAGAGGGTTATATACTTCACTGTTATTTACTTACCAGACCTTCCTAACCTCATGAAGCCAAGACAAATTTCAATTGGAGAAGAACATGACTAATATCTACAAAGAAGATAGCCCTACATAAAATACTTTTTCTTGCTTTGATAGAAAGTCTTTAAAATACATAAAAGAATGAGGATATTTTCCTTTCACCCTCAGTATACAGAGGAATAACTGAATGACTTTTACTCAAAAGTTTCATGAATTTTACCATTGAGTGAAAAGAGAAGAGAATTTTTGACAGAGAATGAAAAGTACAGATAACGAGCCATTAGAAAGTGATCCAATGAAAATTCCACAGCTTTAATAGCTTTTGCCTTTTTTTTTTTTTCCTGTATTTTTTCCTAATACAACCTGGAAATGGACTTAATATACCCCCCAAGATAAGAATAACTGATCAGAATAACTGGGAACTTCCAAAGGCTAGGTCAGAGCACCATTGTTTATGATTTCTCAAATTTACTAAGAAGTAAAATCTTGTATGATAGAAGCTCATTCGGTCTTTAGAATGCTCTTAATACATGTACAGAGCCAGAAAAGCTCTGTACATATAATGTAAATATAGATGATAATGACAAAGACATACTTTGATTACTGATGATTTAAAAGATTCCATGTTTTCAGGCTATCTACTAGGATCAGTCCCTTCAGGTTTGAGTAACAGCATACCAAATTTAATAAGCATGTTCTGGGTCAAGCCACAATCAGATGACCTCTGCAGAAAGAGTGCAGTGGCTTCAGATGTTACTGAACCCCACACTGAGTGAGGTTTTTATACATGATGTAGAGAACACTACTTCTCTACTACTACTACTACTCATTAGTAGCGGTGACACTTGTCAAATTTACTGCAGTTTTGGCAAGACTGCATTAACCATCCTTCATTACCAGTATGTGGGTTTGCAAATGCAATCATGCTGAAGTTGGAAATGGTGAGATATTGAGCCATAGCACTGTACTTGCATGTTTAAAAACTGTCTTCTGAATTCCAGCCTCATTTTGTTTATAGCCCATCCATCTGCACTGAAGTAATATGATTTTAGAGTTGTCACTGTGAGTGTCTGATTTTTTATAAAATAAATCTACTATGTACAGCTTCGGAGACAAATTAATATAAAATTTAGAAAAAATATAAACATGAAATCTGATGGATTATGTAGGATATGTATTTTTTCCTGTCATTTTTAATATTATTACTGGATGAATAGCTAATAATTATTAGACTGAAACAGTTTTCATAATATTTGTCAGAATGTGCAATTAATTACTAATGATGAAATGGCTGTAAAACAAGTGGTATTGCTTGTTTCTGTTCTTTCCTGCAAGAGGAAATATCACAAATTCCAAACTGAAAAATTTAACCCTTCATCTGGGTCGCTGCTGGTCATAAGTATTTCTGATTTTTCTGATAAACTGATCATGCAGTCAGATCTTCATCCATTTTTGCCAAATTTCTTTTTACACAGGGTTGATTACAAAAGCATAAGTAGGTATATTAGTGACAGTTTCAGTTATTTTTGATGTGAAGATTTTTCAGTGTAGAAAACCCTTTTTAGCTACATCATATCAACTCACAGTTGTTAATGCTCAGGTCTTAATGTTCTGCTTACAAACATACTAAAGAGGAGTAATGCATCTCCTGAGGCTTTTTCCTCAGATCTTCAACACACATCAAGGAGATTCGCCATCACAGGCAGAACATGGAAGAAGAGCCTGGGGAGACAACTTACTTTTCCTCAGTTCAACTCTAACACTCCTGCTTTAAAAAAAAAGAATCAAAATGTGAAAAGAAAAAATGTATTTCTCATATTTCTCTTTCTTTTATTTTACCCCTCTTGTTTCTGAAACCACTTTTTAGTTAGTAACTTTTTAGTGCCCATTTTTTTTTTTTTGAAGGATCAAGGCTGGGAGCCTGACCCAAGACAAAAAGAAATATCATGTTATCTACTGTGGTTTTTTTTACTGTCAAGACATACATTAATTTCCCTTTTCAAGGTTGTTCTAAGATTTTGCTCTTTAATTTTAATTCAATAATACCTGGGATTCATGACAAAAGGTTAGAAATCAAGGTTAACCAGCAACAAATTACTAGAAAATAAAAATATCAAAAGTCTCCGTGGAATGCAAATCAAGACATTTGTTACTCAGAATCAATTTTTCAGTAAAATCTACAAATGATTTTAAGCCCTTCTACATTTATGAAGGATGTCGTGTACCAGTTGCCAGAAGATGGAGCTCTTCTAATAAACCATGATGCTCACATTTGAAAAAATGCAGAAAAAGATGCACAAAAAAAAGCTTTAGAAAAAAATTAAGAATTAATTCCTTTATTTTTAATAGATGGTTTAGCTGTTGTTGTTTTACTAAAACAACTAAAATTGTTTTACTTAGTAAATATATTCTGAAGTAAATAAAAATTATAGTTTGCTGCTCTGAAGCTGAAAAAAAAATATAACAAAAACATTATCAGATTTTGTCAGTTTTAATTTTATATTTTAAATTGCCTATTTTTTTCCTCTACCATCTAAATGCTCCAAATATTCTTGGCCAGAACTTGTCCTTCAGTTGGGTATGTGGAGTTAGGGAAGTGTAGATCAAGCAAGTCTCTTCTGTGAGTCTTCAAGTCTCACAGTTTCAGTAGTAAAAGCCTGGAGTAACTGCCTTGTTGGATTCCATAGTGCTGCACGGCTGTCAAATCAAAGTTATTTCATTGAAGTCTGTGACAACTGCTAAGCAAGTGGGCTTCATTTTACCTGACATAAGCCTCCTAGGGCAGGCAACTGTGGAAAGTGAGATAAATGGGCCTGTAAAGGTACCCCCATGTCTCCCCTGCTGTATTGACTTAGACAAAAGATAAATAATGAGGTTAGACTAGGCATTCAACTTTAAGACAGTTGAAGTTAGGCAAGATGAATCCAGAAATCTTATTAAAGGATTTCATAAAGAAAAGGTCAAGTCCTTATGCACAGCATTGATTCACACCTCTTTAATGTAAGCTATGAACACAAAAAAATACAAGCATGTACTTCAAATTTTAGGGAGACAGCTATGTACCTTGGAAAGTGTTTGAAATAAATCGGTATTATACAATACCATATCTCACTTTTCCACTTAAAATTGAAATAACCTTTCTGCAAGTGTCAAGCCTAGATGGAGGGTTCATAAAACAAGTCCATATAGATTATGTTACTATATAGCATTCATCAAGGTGTTATAGAGGGCAAAGAAATAATACACTGCAGAAATCTTACATTGACACATTTACTTGAAGAATTTTAGACCTCTCAAATTTTCTTGGTGTGACAAGACTAGATTTTTCATCTATTTTAAGAAAGCATCTTTTATTTGTATAAACATACATCAAATTGTGTGTTTAGTGTTTCAATATCTGTCATTGACTTTTGTCAATCAACCTGGATTGAATTGAAAGTCACTTTAGGCCTAAGTTTCAGAAGTGAAAGTGTGCATGAGTGAGCGAATATGCGTATGTGTTTGTACATGTGTGTTCAATCTTGCCAATCTTACAAAACAAGTGATTTTTTTTTCTTGGTGATTAATAACAAAAGATAATATTTTTGACATTCTAGTCTGCTTTCAATCAAAATATAACAGCTCCACTCTGTGAACCATTCACTCTATAGAGTCGTAGAGGATACCTATTTTGTCATAAAAATTCTCTTTGTCTCATGTTTCTGTGGAAACAGCTGTACTATATATTAGGTGTAGAAGCTGGAGATTCACATATCCTACTTTGCCACCTTTGCTCCCTCTCAGGCCACAGAAAAGAGAAAAGTGCCTTCTAACATTTAAAGTTGGGAATTTTCAGAGGGGAAGTTAAAGCTCTGAATGAAGAGCTTGATACTATCTCCTCTCTGTTGATTTCATAGGAGGTTATGCGCCTCAGCTCAGGGCAAAAGTCATGATAACCCACCTTTACCCCATGTGTATTCTCTGTAACTCTAGCATGCATGGTCAAACTACACTGTGATAATGGGTTTCAGCTTTTCTCCCATTACTGCTGCTTTCTGATACCAGAGATGTTTTTGAAATGAATAGAGAGAAACAAGACATGATACAATTTTAACTCTCTCTCTCTTTTTTTTTTTTTTTTTTTTTAATTTTAACATTAATTTTATGAAAATTTTATTAGCTCTGGATCTTTCTGAAATTTTCTGTGAGTATCAATGAAAGGATCATATCTTCCACAATGGAGAATACTTACTTGACAGTAAATGTGCCTAATGGAAATATGCTAGAGTATTCAGCAGGAATTCAAGTGCTGTCCATCCATAAATGATGGTGCATAATGATGACAGAGAAAGTACGTATATTATTATTTGAGGTTTTTATTACTTATGGCTTTCATATTTATGCTGACACATCCTCTTGCCATGTCTTAAACAATGTTATATCAATCTTTCTGCAGTTCCACAAGCATATAATTTATTTTGCTGGATACTTAATTTTTCCTGTCATTTTTTTAGAAGAACCTTCTTGGAGAAGGTTGAAGTTATGATTCCTGGAATTATAAGCCCTAATGTAAGTACAGTGTAACACTTCATCCTTTTTCCTACTCACCTGTTGCCCTTCACCTAAACTACAGGTACCTTGCAGGGTAGTTAACAGGCAGGAGGATTTTGGCACAGCTTGCCAGTGCTGTGACTTGCAATGACAATTTGCATCACTCTTCTCATACACCTCTCCTGCTGCATGACTTGTCACTCATAAAAATGAAACACACCAATTTACGACGCGCTCATCATAAATCCTTGTTTCATTTGTTCATTGAAGAATTTTGAGTTGAAGGTTAGTGAAATCCAGAAAGAACTTAAAAGCAGCTTTTGGCACTAGATATCAGCAATGCTTTCAGGTGGAAAATGCAGCTTTTCCACCAATACATTCCTGCTTTGGGGCTATTTTTTCTTTCTTACTGGCACTATGAAAGACCATATGTAAGAGAAATAAAGACAATGCTATAAAATGAATGAATTGAAGCAGTAGAGACTAAGAGAAGAAGAGAGAAACAACATATTGTTTTTCTAAGGCCTCATATATGTTTACAAGTTGTGACTGTACTGGCAGAAGTTGTATAACCCATCTGCTAAGCATGCAGTTAAATCACCGTAAAAGCCAGCAAGAGGAAGAATACTTTTATAGGGATACTTCTCCTCTGATATAGCTATCCACATAAAAAGAGTTGTGCCAGCTTTAGTGGTGTAATTGTTTTTAAGCATAGTTTTATTCCCAACCAAAACAGCTACAATAGTAGCAAAACTACAGGTTAATTAGGACTAACATTCTTCTGTTCACTTCACATTGTGTTCAACAAAGCATTGTTCACTTTTGAAACTATCAGAAAAAAATCAGGGAGAGATTATTTGACGGTGAACTTTAAGGCTTTCTTAAAAATACAAACTGCAATAAACTTTTTAGTATTACTGTAGAGGAAAATATAGAAAAGTAAGTAAATAGCTATAGAAAAAATATTTCTTCTGATATTAAAGAAAAAAAAAACCTCTTAGAATGAGGAATATTGATTTTTTAAAAATGTCTACTTCGCATACACTCTGGAATTAAGTTCTTCCTTGACAGACCTCCCATCACCCATTTAGAAGAAGGCTGTGGATCAACAAAACTAGTAAAGTAGCTATATTTTTCCCCCACCATAATGGTAGCATTGGCAATATAAGAACTTAGCTAGATAGACAGATGGATAAACAACACAGCTGATACTTTAGTTTAATAGATCTTGTGCTTTGATAGAATGTAGGAGGATATAAACCCCTCTGAGTACAAAATCTATTCTATTTCATTATTTTAATGAATTAGTTTTCATCATTTAGATTATTTTACTATGCCTCAAGACATTTCCATTTTATGTATCCTACGCTATGGGATACATAAGGATACATATAGGACATAGACGTCCATTCATGTCATGTGGTTGCCTACAAAACTGAAAGCTGGAATCCTGTAAGGCTAGAAGGGTAATCTAAGATCTGCTCCGAATATTTTAGGATTAGTTTATATCTGTGTTACAGTACAGTGAGACTATTCCAAGCACAGACACTTTGAAATAGTGCTGAAACATACATAACATATTTATGCCCCCTAATTTGCTACCCTAAGCATGCAATATTCTTACTTTATCTTTTCTTCCTAAAAAAACCCCCAAACAAAACAAAATCCCAAAAGATTTCAGTAGTCAGAATTGGATTGATTTTTGAGGTTCATTTGTCACTAAGAACAGAGATTGGAGCTGAAAGAAAAGTCACTCCTGTTGTCTATGCTCACTACTGCATAACTAACAGTTTGCAAGTAAAAAAAGACATACTTCCCGTTTCCTCTGAGGAGTCAGAGGAAAGGGCATTTTACCCTAGCAAAAAAAAAAAAAAAGGGTTTTAAAGGCTTCAAAAAAGGCACATCAATTTTGCCAATATTGGTAAATACTAGTATTATACAGCCTCTACATCTAAGACTACACTTTCCCCAAAGCAGGAACACATTGTACTGTTCCAAGTGTTTTCTTTTCCCTAGCCTTGGGCCTGGAGAAGAGCCCGCTTAGGGCAATGCAGAAGCTGCTATTGACTCCAGTGGAATTTAGATCTGCTGCAAAAGTGTGTTGCTGGGTTTTTGCAATAAAGTGGCTTTTCAGTCCTTAGTGATAGATCTATAGGTGAGTATTGACACTGCTCATTTGACCTGTTCCTTTCAAAGAACTTCTCTCTGAATTGCCCAGTTTCCAATAATCCACCACTAACAAACTTCAGGCTTCTCATATATTTTGAAGTGCCTTTAGATTTAGTTGCCTAACTAAGAAACAGAAGACCTCAGCAATCTAGAAAAGAATCATTAGAAAAGTGCTTTGTTTGGTTTTAACACAAGGCTAAATCCTCTTGTGTAAGACAGAAAAATATCTCTTTTATTGGAAAAAATCTTGCTTATTTCCCCCTTTAAGATAATAGATAAACATGATCTTTTTCTTTCTCTCTTCTTTGCTTTGTTTTTCTTTAATTTTCTTTAAAAGTTCTGTATAATTACAAGAAAGAATGAAGTTTTAATTTCCAGTACTGTGCAGTTGTTCATTGCAATTGACCTCACTGGATTTACTCTGGGCTTTAGCTGATTACTGTGAGATCATGAGTAGGACCAAGTAACACAGATATCTCTTCAGTTCACTGTTTTTTGTTTTTTTTTTTTCTTCTTGTATTTCAAATTCTTGGGCCTATAGCTAGCAGAGATGCTTGTAACTGCAAGGGAGAAGCTACGTACTTCAGCAGATCCAAATTCAAACAGTTGAGAAGATAACTTCAGTTCTACAGTGTCATCCTACTTTGACTTTGATTGATTTTTGAAAGTTTGCCCACTAGATCATGGAAAACCTTCCCATAGTGAGAACTAACACAGGAGTACCAGCACTAGCCCAACTAAGCAAGGCTGTGGAGCCCACCCAGCAAAGGGATAGTAGAACATTCAAGGAAACAGAATGGCTTAGGAGCCCTCAGTCTTCAAAAAGCTGCAAGCCACAGGCATACATGGTGCTCGAAACCTTGCGGCTGATGCAGAATTTTTA
>JAVCKT010096482.1:0-13012 GCA_032273925.1 Rhynchotus rufescens
TCCACTTTTCATTTTTTTTAAACAAATAGAAAAGCAATCAAAAATCTTCCTTTGAGTAAACTGATAACGTCTCAGAAAAATAACATTTTATTGTTCTTAGGTAATTCACTCAAATTTATTCAAGCCTTCATTTGGGCTCAATTTTAATGAAAAAAGTTCTTCAAAAAAAAAAAAAAAAAAAAAAAAAAAAAGGCAATTTATTCTGAACATTTTTTAATTTTTTAAGCAAGAATACTTGCACTCATCAAACACTTTCCATCACCTCTTTCTCTGAATGTTCCCAACATAAAGAAGATAAATGTGCAACAGGAAAGACAAAAAGCACAGCTGCACAAGACACAGTTTTACTTTCATAGAAGACCTGCCATATTCTTACATTCTTTCAAACTGGTCTTCCTCCTTTTCACTATACGGTTTTACTTTTTCTACTCCTTGTTCACTGCTTCAGTTATCAATTTGGGATCATGATTTTTATTTCCTCTTTTTTACTAACATTATCCATACCAACTAATTAGTGGTATCACACAAAGTACAAATTCCTAGCTATACACCCCATATATAATTTTATCTACCCCAATACAGTTCACCTATGAAGAAAACATAAAGCATGTGAGGTCATGATGCAAAAAAGTACCACGTGGCTGGACTCATAATGAAAGCTTTTGACCAGTTCTCACTGCTGCCATTGCTGCTGTTGCTGCTAATGGTTGTTAAGCACCACTAATACACAAAAGACTTAGAAAACACCAAAACCAGCTCCAGGTCTAATCCAATAAATTGTTAATGTAAGATCTCTATCATATCTGAAATCAAGGGTGTAGATTTATTCCAGATTACTGCACCTTGAGATCAGTATTTTATCTCCAGTTGATAGCAGATTCTTAAGGAAAATTATAATGGTTGGAGTATGTGGTTGATTCTTCCCTTGAATACTCTCCATCCCAAACTCCTGCAATCTGCAGTTATATAATACAGCCCTTAATGAAAGTTCTAATAATAGCAGCATTTGAAATTTATCTCTACCTCTAAATGGTCCTCATTTTCCTCTGAAAATATTCTTATACTCCCATCTGCATTAAAGCAGACCCATCCTGTTTTCTCATATACAATGTTCTGAATACATAACGAGAACACTGCTCATACATAATCCTAATACCTAAATCTACATAAATTCTGGCAGAGAAATGAGTCTTTCTAGTATTTATTTTTGTGTAACTAATTCAAAAAATAGAAGTGCCTAAGGAACAGCTCTACATATATTTTTTGCTTTTCCTGAAGAGCAACCATGCACTTTCTGCTATATTTTATGCAAAAGAGCTGTTATAGCTAACTGCTTATATATATATATATATATATATTTGTTATGGTGCAGTGAAAAGCATTCATGGTGTGTCTGAAAGGAAGCAAATCTACACCAGTGTACGAAGGTAATCAATTCATTCCACTTGTAATGAGATTTCTCTTGTCAGCTCAGTTTGATTGTTTACTTTCGTTACTGTCTTCCATGCCTTCCATGCTGCTTCTTTTCGGAAAAGAAGAAAAAGAAATGACAAAGAATCAAAAGCCAAGAAACTTAACTGTGCTTAACCTCACCACTACCTCCTGGAAGAATGCATATTTATAGCACTATACTCCTATAAGAATAATGAGCTTTAATGGCATCCTATGAGTCAGCAGGATAATGAGCGTTCTCAGTTTGGAAACCTTGCTATTTCCACCTATCATTAGAAAACACTGGAAAGAGTTTCAGTTTCACTCTTTCAACAGGGACAATTCACAATGATCACGACCATGTTCATCACGTTCAACAACACCTTCTCCAAGCTTAAAAATAACTGGAGTTATTTAGTTAGCAAATATTTCAAAGTTACCTAGGGCCAACACTGAAACTACCAGAAGGAAGTATCTACAAGTCAGTATCAATCTTCTCTTATGGTCAGTAATAATCTAACTTTCCATGATAGATCTTTTTTTCCCTGCCAAAATTCTGCAAATCTCTTCCCTCAGGATGCGTTGGTTACAGAAAACTAAAATTCTTCTAATTCAGCCAATAGCCTAAGATTCTGCTGAAAGATTTAAGTGCTCATATTAACTGTTCTAGAAAAATCATTGCTCTTTTCCTCTCACCTGCAATAATATTCTGCAAGACTGTCGCAGCAAAATCCGAGCACCTATTCACAACTTTCTGTGACAAGTATATAATCTCAGTGGTATTTAGTGAATCACTGGAGTTGTTGATAATTGTAAGTTAGTTGCTCCTCAAATTAATCTAACCTGCTCGTGCACTGCAAGAGCAGCGGATACACTCACGTCAGTCCTGACAAGTGTCTCCTGAGGCTCTAGAAAGGAACAGCCCAAATTCTTCAATCATATGTGGAAATTTCTCATTGATTACTTTTCCAAGCATAAGGAAGGTATGAAAAGCAGATAAATCTCCCTTGATAGATTCTGCTTTCCAGATTCAGAAACTGCCCTTCCACATGCCCAAAAGTACATAAAATGTCCAGACTGTTCTAGTGTAGAGCCAAACATCTGCCTAGTATCATTTTGGCACCGAAAAGACTAAAATCAGTGGATCACTTGTTTATGTATTTAATCTTTTGCAGCAGGCCTATCGCTGTCACTGAAAATGTGTCACTGACGCTCTGATTCACCTGAGCAGCCAAAAGCGTTGGGCTCAGTGAGGGAAGCACACAGGTCTGCAGGCTGCCCAGGAATAATCTGATAATCTGTATTTAAATTCATTTAAAACATTCTGCACAAGTGAGATTTATGAGCTTGTTTTATGGTAAGAAAAAGCTTTTAACCAGAGAAAGCTGTATTTTGCTTTGCCATGTATCAATTCTAAAACATTATTTATGTTTATAGTCAAATATATATTCTTTAACCTTTACCAAGTTTTCAACCAAGAATATTCTCCCTGAAATACTAATTGTAGTTATTTATCCAACATAGGGTCATCCCTAGTCTTCCTCTTGGAGCTGGTAAGTAAAGTACTCAGATCAGCTAATCCTCATCCTCACTCTCATTGCCCAGTGATTTTGTTTTCATTTCAGGTGGTAGTGTCTAAACTGGGTTAAAGTAACAGTAACTTACTTCATCATTGCCATAGTTAACACTTTTTCATTGCACCTTTGTTTGCACCATTCTGATACAAATGAATTTCCATGAAGCTCATACTTCCAGATTGTTTTTAAGGCCTAAATACTCTAAGAAGAAACAGATTCTTACTTAACTCTGCTGAGACATTCCTGACTGAATGTAATAACGGGCACGCTGCCACTGTTCTTACAATCAGATGAAATTCCAATGATGAGTGACCAATCTCAAAATCAGAGGACTTGGTCCATCTCCTTACATGATTAAACATCTTTATCTGGTGACAAGCTCTTCACAATTCCCCGTCTGGGCAATTGCTGCTCCTGGCAATAATACCCTGAGTGGGTGGCTGAGAATGGAGCTGGCAGACGTAACACAGATGCAAATCACTGCTACTTAGCAGCATGCACATTCATTCATCCAGGGAGTCGTCTTTTATCCTTCCAGAAGTAAGGCAAAAGTCATGAAGTATTTCACTTGTCAATAACTAAAAATAAAACCTACACTGTAATCATCATATATTATCATAAAATAACTGTATGCATGTTCAACGTCATAAGCAAAGCTCTGCAAAAACAAAATACACTCTGCATGCCTAATTTCCCTACTTTTCTTTTTTAAATACTGCAAATGGAGTTCTCACAATGCAAGTGACTGATGATATACACCAAATAATGCCAATAATAAAAATGGTAAAATCCTGATCGTTTTTTCTTTATTCTGGTACTAGTCTATATTTCCTTCTCTATTTTTGCTACTGAGATGAATGACAGAGGTGACAAAAGGGAAAACTGAGTAAAGCACAATATTACTAAGTGCAATATAAAATATATTTCAGAGAAATTAGTAATCATTATTTCTGTGTTGACCACAATACAGCTGTTCTACAGCCTGTAAAGTAAAATGCCACAATACAATCAATACTTGTTCTTTGGATCTCATTTATATGAAGGCCTTTTACTTTATAAATAATTACTTTTGGTGCAATAAGCAGGTAGTGATTTTTAAAAAAAAAATCAGTGCATTTTTAGTATGATTTAAAAAAATTTTTCATTCTTTCAGGGAAATTATTTAAATAACATCATTGGTATTGTTACAACTGTGATGGTGAAAGATTATATGGGGAAGCAAGTTTTTTGTAGTGGAGAGAAAAATTTTATTCAGGCTATTCATGAAAAAAAATCAAGAAGGACTTTGGAGTCAGTGTATTCATTGAGTCATTGATAAGCACACATGTAATCTAAACAGATCAGTTGAAGTAGAAGTGTATCAGCATTAATTACAATCAGAATTCACACAGTACCTTAGCTTTATCCCTCATGGAGCCTTTCCCCAGGATAGACATTTTTGCACCTGTCTCTTCCTGTAACCTCTTCAAGGAGTTTCCTCTTGGCCCAAGCAATTTCCCAACGAAGTTGAACTAGAAAGCAAGACAGACAACTGTATTAGACATAAGGCTTTTTCTTCCCTAAAATATAATAAAGCTTTACAAAACCTGCTTAAAAGAAAAAATGTTTCCTTTCCCTTAAATAAATCACATTACTGAGTTCTGGGCCTCACTCATAAGGAAACAAGTTTGAAGAAGTGAGGTATCCTCTTACTTAGGACTGAAGGCAGTAAGAGCATTCATGGTTCATACAAACCCCAGGAAATTCCTCTCTAGAGGAATGGCCAGGGGCTCTGCATTCATTTACTTCTGTTCTACTCCACTGTCTACTTGGATCCTAGCCCTCTTGTTGTTGTTGTTGCTCTTGTTGTTGTTGTTGTAGTATGCTAATGCTGACCCTTCTATCCAAACAGTGGTGGCCGCAGAGCTGCTGAGTATGGAATGAGGCAGGAGAGGGAAGGGAAAGACAGGGTTTGTGGCCACCAGGGTTCGGGATTGGTGTTCCTGCTCCACGTAAGGGGGCAGGATTCCTCCTGAGCTTCACTCCAGCCTTTATACAGCTCCATATGGATTACTAAATAATATGACAAAATTCACCCCACAAACACTGTAATACAGATGTGCACAACTTTAGAAATGAACAGACCATTATGTTAGGACATCAGGACATTTTATGTGTAACACACAGTGGACATTGTGTCCTGTCAAAGTGAACATTAACAGACATTAAGTTGGTTAGACAGAAAGTGAAAAGTGAAAAAGTGCTTCAAATTGCACTGTGGGGTGCTCTTTAGGCAAGCAAGGGAAATTCTGCATTATTATTCAAACACTGAGAGAGAGAAGTAGAGAGGAAAGACCATATTCAGTTATTTCCACCTATGCACATGGCACAGGACAGGGCTATTTAGACAGAACCCAGATCCAGACAAAAAAGACAGCAGGTCCTAAATGTTCCCAGCAGTTGTTCATAAGCTACTTGGATAGTTTTAATACTAGGAAACATGCTCAACATGGGACACTTAGTCAAATCCAGCCTTCTTGTCTGAAAGCTGACTCACAAAACAACAAAGATGTTATGTATTGCATTTACATGTATACATGTATATATATCTGTGCATTAAGGTAGTCAATAACTGCTAAGTGAGAAATTTGTGTTATAAGCCACAGGCAAAACTGAGAGAAAGAACACATTCTTTTCCTGAGTTAGACAGGTTTATTGGCAAAATAATATATTCTGTAACGTTAGGGCTTTATATGGATTTTTTAAAATTGATCTTTTACCTATTGATTTTAAAATATGTGCTGTTTTGTGTATTGGCTTCAAATATCTGTTTTGCCAGCAAGTGAGCAAATCACAAAGCAATAGGCTACTATAGACATTCAAGCTATTTCCTCAGAGGATTTTGAAGAGCATTGGATTTTGACTGGCAGGCTGCTAATATTCTTAAACACTGGAGAGTTCCTGTGATGCACACCACTTATGGTTCCTGTATAAAGAGGAGATATGTCTGCTTTAAAATTAGAGGACAGAAAACTACATAAATTGGGTGTTAATGTTATGTCAACTCCAAATAGCAAAAAAGGGCATAGTCTATTACGTAAAACCAGTTTGTTTCTTCTGTTATCAGTAGCATTGTCAATTTATCATGTTTCTGTGTTTTCTAAAATCTTTTAAAGCCTATACAGCATGATGTCTTCAAAATCAGTCTGGGAATCCTCAATGTTTGCTTAGCATGTTTCTAAATTAGGCTCAAGTTTCAAGAGAGCACTCTGGTCTAGCATTCAGCAAAGCGTTAACTCAGTTCATGAAAGAGGTATGTGATTGCTTCAGTATTTCTTTGTTTTTACTTCGGAGCAGTTCTAGAAGGAAAAATAGGAACATCACCAAAAGAAAGAAAAATAGAGGAATCAGAGATATGCTGTTATCAAAGAGATAGCAAGAAGGCATAGCCTATTTTGTTTTGCCCTACCTCCTATTATAAATTTAAGCTCTTAAAAAAAAAAAAAGAAAAAATAAAGTGGGAAAATACTTGTTTCCACTGTAGCAAAACTAAAGCACAAATGTTAGATTTGATTTATATCATAAAATAAATATGTATCAAATATATTAAAAGCACTCAAATTCAGGATTAAACAACACAGCCGGGAACCCAGGCTGACTTTCAGGCCTGAGTTTTATTTACTCTTTATTCCTAACCTGGTTCATGTATCGGTTAAATCGTCAAAGAAAAAAAGAGAGAGATGGGACTTTAATAGGAGGCACTTTTCTAGGCCAGACGTACTGCCACCTCTGTTAACATATCTGATTTCAGCAAGACAAAATACCTAGAGAAAATAGTGAGTTGCAGAACTGCAGAAAAACACAGCAAGTTTTGGTGCACTTAAGCTGCCATGTTTGCAAATTTTTCCAGCTTTATCTCCTGATTTAATAGACCTTATCAACCCTTTCCATAAATCCCACGGCCTTTGAATCACCATGGCAACACCACTCTGTCTTGAAACTTTCAGGCCCGACTTGGCTTGGAAGAAGTTACTGTCTTCAGGCAGATTGCTAAATTTCACATGGAAAAAGAAACCCAAAAATCTAACAATACAGCAGGAATGGCAACGACTGAGCTTTGACTTCAACCTGAAACCACACACTCGCCCTTGGACGTCCTTGGGTGTAAAGAGGGACAGCGAGTGGATGCTGAGTAGAGAAGGCGACACCAACACTTGGGCTGCCTCCTTTCCTCGCCTCTCTGCTGGGCAGACAGGCCCTGTCAGGCTGTGTCCACAAGTTACAGTGGAAAATCATTCATGCCATGTGTACTGCACCAGCGAGAGCGAAGGCAGAGAGAGTTTGGGCTGCACCCTTCCCGTGTCTCCTAGTATTAGGGAAAGCTCTCTGTGGTGAAAATGCAGCACCCGAAGTTTGGGGAAGTATACTATGAAGAACCCAGCCAGAGGTGGACTCACTTTGTCAGCTGACTACAATAAAACTATCAAAATACATTCTATGAAGATTTATGCTGAACATTTATATTTAAACACTTCATAAACTGTCTAATAATTACCTTGAAATATTGCTGCAAGGGATTGGGAGGGCCAGCATAAACTGTGTACAAAGTGGATTTTAATCACTTCCCGGGAAATAAGTGTCTGGGGGATTTTAATTCTATTGATTATGAAGCAGACATGCATTCACACTTCATCCACCTTCTCAATACTTCCTGAAAACACCCATCAGGAAGCGAGCAGTAAGTTACCACTGAATAACTGAACAGCAATTAATTGGGTTTTGCTGAAAGCGCCAGGAAACCCAGGGTGCTCTGTCAGAAATTCTGCCATTCCACTTGGTCTCCAAGCACCACAAAGCTACAGTGCTATTGGCTATCCTTAGCATCAGTCTGCCTTTATAAAACTCCCACAAGGCTGAAAACATTGGTAGAGTATTTTTCGATCAATAATTCATGCAAGATTAAACGCCTTCTGTTTACATTTGGGTAAAAACTGCACACAAGTATCAGAAAATTTCGCTTCAGCAATAATCTTAAGAAATGTGAAGCACAGCTTTATTCCTCTGCTTTTGTATTTATTCATTAAAATATGCTGGACAAGAGCCTAAAGGGAACAAATTTTAATAGCAGAAATCTTTGGTTCCAAGCACTTTGGCTGTTCTGCACCCAAACCACATAGAAACAGTGAAGGAAAATGCAAATGCTCAGCCAGCTTGACAGCACATATGGCTACCCTTGCCCACAACCACATGTTACTGGTACAGCCATTGTAACTGCATATCAATCTCAGTTCTGAACCACCTCCAACCCGTGCATAAATTTTCTCTAAAAATTAGTAGCTGTAAGTCTCTGGGATAATGCCAGGTCACTTAGGTGAAGATAGTGGAAAAATGATGATGTACAGAAGAGAGAGTATGATCAGAAAGCTGTTGGGACTGGGGCCAGAACACTTACACTTGCAAAGTGGGATACGTGGTTATTGTTGTGTCACTAGGAGCGTTGATAGTCATTTCAATCATATTTATGAGTGCAAGCTAGGCACTTTGCGTGTTTGTACGAACCCTTCCCATTTTATGGCAAAGATTTTGCATATTATTTTCTTACATTTTTTATCATCTGTGGAAGACAGATGCATATCTTCAGGGGAAAATGATCAGGTGATGGCAAGGCATGAGTAGTTTTACTCATAATCAAGTGCACATGATGGTTCATATGTCAACAGCTGTGCAATAAACTCTCTCCTTTGCAAAATAAAGCCTGACAGAGAAGTATATTTCAGTAGATATTTTGAGTATGTACAATCACAGTCTGCCCAACCTCTTCCCCTGCTAAAATACACACAGTTTCACCAGGTTTATCTGCATCTTCATTACATTTTCCCTCCACCTCCAATAAGCAATTAATCTCTGAGGTACCCAAACCCAGCACTCCATCTTCTCAGTCCCCATCAAAGTTTTTATTTGTTTTCTCAAAACTTAGTTTATCTTCAAATGGAAATAAGCAAAAGTAGCATCATGCTCTCAGTCACAAAGAAATTACTCTCTTCCTCCATATCATGTTGCACCCACCTGTCTGCAAAGCTTTGTGTTTAAACACTGTATTCTGAAGAGGAAAATGATTGGCACTGTGTGAACTTCTTTTTTAATATATATGCTATGAATCAGTATTTAAAAACTATAGACTAGATACTAAAGAGCCACTCGGAAAATGGAGACACCGTAAGAACTACGTACATCAAATTTCTTACAAACTGCCTATTTTGCTGAAAAGCTTAGTGTCGTGCTCATTGCACGAACACATCCATAATCACCCACTTGCCTGTAAGATCCTCCCAAATCTCTCTGTAATAGAATCAGTTGGTCCTGAATGCACCTCATTTTAAGCTAAGACACAGAGAAAAGAATACGAATCCTCCAAACCAACAAGGTGCTGTAGAGCTGGAACACAGTGCAGGCAACTCCCCCTCACTGCCGGCGTTTATTTTGCTGGTGTGTCATGTATCGGGGCATATAAAGGTAAATTATCCAGGACATGATCACAGTGAGTTTGAGCTTTGAAGCAGACATCTGAAGTAAAAAGACACAGCTCCTCTATTACATCTGTACTCTATAAAGGGCAGGAGAAAGAGAGTCAATCTGGATAGTAAAAAGTCTTTTGCTAATATCACCATCTATATACTCACTATCTTACTGAACAGTATTTCTTCACACTAGAAAATAAAAGTTTCAATCAAACTGGATTTTGCTGTCTAAATAAAGTCTAGGCTTTGTTTTCTTCCACCTTGGAAGATTAGCCTGCAGACTCGGGTCAGTTGTCACAAGGCTGTTCTGGCTGGGGTGCTTGTTCAGACGTGGCCTCAGCACCTGGATCCTGACCGAGAGCTTCAGTGACTGGGGCAGGCAGATGCCACTGATGAGCCTCATCACTACATTATTTTTGCAACATTCTGACTTTGTAGTTAAACACTGAATCCTTGCCTTAACTGTAGACACTGGATTTAACTCTCTGGATTTAACTGGATAACCTCTTCAGTGGGTTTGCACCATAGGAAGCATAGAGAAAGCTACTCGCCGTCCACAAGCACTATGAATCAAAGTACGCTCCATAAAACCACACATTGATCTTCCTTCCCCTTGCTGCATACTGGGGCAAGTGTGCTGGTACAGGGTTAGGCAAATACCTCTATCATTTGATGCTATCTTTTTCTCGAAACATAAAAATATAACCTGCAGTTCTTTCAAGTTAAAAGAACTCCATTTAATATTATTGAGGATTTTGACTGCACCAGGAGAGCATGCTGTAGCTATGAAGAATGTAACATACAATTTTCAGCATTCAAGCTTCAAACTAAATACAATGATGACAGAAAATAAATATTTACATTTAGAAGAATATTGGTTTCCATACTTGATATAGACCAAATACATCTCTACTAAAACAACCATATTTCATATCTTTTAACTGTTTTTTTAATCAGAAACAAGGAATATGTCTGTCATTCAGAACACAGTGTATGTTTCTGTGGCTCCTTCTATTTTATATACACAGGGCTTGTAAAACTAACAAAATGTGATGGAGATATAAACCTAAATAAATAAGGAATGAGACAGACAAATGTTTTCAATGCTGTAAGATAAAGCAACACAATGCACTGACCTGGGGAGCCAGATTCATTTCTTGTAATCCTAGAAACAGCAAAAATAGAAATAGCAATGGCTTGGGCTACATGCAACAGGGTTGTTATTCTGCAGTGTGCTCTATTTACCACTGCAGTGGGCTCTTTTGTGGGGAAAGGAGCCTTTCTCTATTCAGAGCTACTTATTCTCACAAAAACCTTTCCCTATTCATGAAACCCAAAAAAAAAAAAAGAAAAAAAAAAAAACCTTGTTATTTCTTCCTATCTAAATTCAATCCTATGCTAAAGAAAAGGGGCGGAGACAAAGACATTATTCACTTCTGGGCAAAAAAAAAAAAAAAAAACCTTTACTGATTTACAGATTGAGATTGCTTAAATTAGTTTTCTTCTGGCCCTATTCTAGGAGTACTGGTAGTTCGATCATTTTAGAATAGCCTTTATTTTATGAATATCTCACATTTTGATAGGCACAGGGGACCTCCCTGGATGTAAAAGCAGTACTGGAAGATTATGAAGGCCAATTTTATTTCCCTCAACGCTTTACGAGCACGTAAGGCTGAGCAGATTGTGCAGCGTACCAGCCCGCCCTCTGCTCACAGCAGCTTTCCTCAGCACCTCTGCAGCATCAGGCATTAGTCTCCAGATGAGGGGGCTGCTTTATTTTTATTACAGCACTGCAATGTTTCCTGTCCCTGCGGAAGAGCTTAGAAAAAATCTGGTGGGACAGAGCCCTGCAGGGCTCCATTTCACTGTGACATGTTAGGAGGCAGGAAGAGGAGGATGCGGAGGATGAGGAGGGCAAGGAGGAGGAGGAGGAGGAGAGGGGCCTGGTGTCCTTCAGAGGTGCCTCTGACACCGAATGGGCAGGAGGTTTTGCTGAGAGCTGCCGAGCAGGAACCTGCTTGGCTGCGGCCCGGCGGCCATAGCAGAGGCCTGCAGAGCTCGAGCTGATCTCTTCATTAGGCACCGAGTAGCCCTGCGAGACCGGGCCGGGCAGCAAAAAGGGATCGAAAATGAAACGCTCCAAGGGAAAATGCAGCTCCTTGAAAGCCGGGGTCAAATTCACACCTGGTGTTATTCCACTATATCAGCAAAATTACCTCAGGAATAAATTAAGCCTGAGTAACAAAGTTAGAAGGATTAAAGCCACAGTGTCGCTAAAAGATTCAGCCAAGGAAACAACTTGGGTATTATACATTATTTTATACTGAAAAATGCTGGGAGTTCATATTTATGGGGTACTTGAAGAAGACAGTGCAATATTTGTCTATTTACTAGCATCTAAACCTGCAGTGAAAATATATTTTTGGCATAGCTCCATGAAACAGATGGTCAGTGACTCTAGACAAACATCTTCCAGAGCACAAGTCCATACGGAGATAAAAACATTCCCTCACTTTTCATTTTTAGCAATTTGCTGTCAGAGTCTGGTAATAACTTGTGACATTTAAATAAAGGAATTTAAATAAGCCTTAACACTAAAATAAATTTTACGGTTAAAAATAATTTTTTGATGTCTGATATATTTATTTAGTTAAATTTAACAACCTTCTTAAATGAGGAAAATTGGAATAGCTATTTTTTCCAACACCAGCATTAGCAGTGTGATTTATTATAATATGCTAGTCTGTCAGACACTCAAACATTTTATTTTGAATGATGCTGTTTGAAAGTCTGAAATGAAGTAAATGAAAAGAGGCCAAGAACTCAATTACAGTTTTAGATTTTTATTAAACCTGCATTTAACAAGTTTAAGGGACTTATGACTAATTGCTGGATATCTCGGTGCAGTCACTTACTATTATTTTAATTGCAAAGACATCCAGAAAGAATCATCGTGCTAGGCACCGTGTGTGCCCATAGGAAGCCCTGGTCTTCACCCTGAAGACCTGTCAAGTACATTAAAAGAATCAAATGGACTTTGTGGTGCCTATTAGCTACAATTGCTTATTTGGATGGTCAGTGATGGTAGAAATTGCCACTAAAGTCACTGGACTTGCTTACGAAAGTGGAAATTAGTCAAGGTAAGTGCAGAGAATCAGGTTCTACTAACAAGAGGATTGTGCAGCAGCCTGCTTTTCACCTTCCAAAGGGGAGAGAGGATCCCAATATTACCATTTATCTTTGGCTTTAGCCATTCCTCTAGTTCTTCTATAACTTTAAATTAATTACACATTTGATCCTGTTCTAGCTGTATTTTAAGAACGGCATCAAGAATAGAATAAACCACCCACATTATTTGATGTTTTTTATTTTTAAATATCTCCCTTTGGCCAGGGAAGCTGGGGCTGCGAGGGAGCCTGACGAGTGTTGTGAATAACTCTGAGGTTTTCCTGGCCCCACCGAGGTGGCCAGAGATGCTAGTAAACTACTCATTAGTCTGGGGCTATG
>JAVCKT010096483.1:0-13008 GCA_032273925.1 Rhynchotus rufescens
CCCTCAGAAACGGTTACAAAAGGCCCTCTGTGTACCTAACCTTTCAAATTGAGAAACAGACAACATGCCCCCAGTGCCAAGACACTACGGCAGTACCACTCAGGAAAAGTTAAGTAGAGCTTTGGTTGAATTCCGAGATTCTGAGTCACACCAATGGGGAAAGCCTATACCTTTAATAACATGGGGACAAGGGTATGCTTGTGTTTCTACAGATCAAGGACCACGAAGGATTCCAGCACAGTTGGTCTGGCCAGCATTGCCTGCTGCAGCATCCTCTGCAGCATCTGGTCTCATTGCCAAAGGAATAGTGATACCATGGACACCATGCCAGCCAAAAGAGACCCTTGGCTGTAAAGACTGTTGGTTGTTGCAGTGTGCACACTGTGCCGGGGACCTCAGAGGTTTGTGTGGCCACGCAGGTCCTCTTTGTGCATGTGGTCCTGGTGGCTCTGTGAGCTTTAGTGTGGCCTTCTTGGGCCTCTGTGCACACGTGGTCCAGGAAACCATCTGGACTTCCATGTGGCCTCCCTGGGCCTCTGTATGCACATGGCTTTGAGATCCTTCTGAACTTTCATGCCACCTCCCTAGGCCTCCATGTGCACGTGGCCCAGGGGGCAAAGCAGTCTTTTGTGTGATGTCCTCAGGCCTCCATGCACACGGTGGCCCTGGAGGTCCTCTGAGCTTTAGTGTGGCCTCCACGGGCCTCCATGTGCATGTGGTCTTGAGATCCTCCTGAGCTTTTGTGTGACCTCCCTGGGCTTCTGTGCACATGTGGTCCAGGGAGCAAAGCAGCCTTTCGGGTAGACTCCTGGACCCTCTGTGTGCACGTGGCCATGGGCACCTTCCAGCTTTTCTTGCGACTTCCCTCAGGCTCCATGTGCAAGTGGCCCTGGGGCCCCACACGCTTTCATGTGACCTCCTCGGACCTATGTGCGCACATGGTCCTGAGGGATCCTCAGCCTTTCGTGCGGCCTTCTTGGGCCTCCGTGTGCATGGAGCCCCAGGCCTCCCCAACTTTTCGTACTTCTGCCCCAAGCCTCTGTATACAGCTTACCTGGCGGGCCCTCCAGCCTTTTGTGTGGCCTCTCCATCCCTCTGTGTGTACATGGCCCAGGGAGCCCTCTGACCCTCCATGTGGCCTCCCTGGGCGTCTGTGTGCACCTAGCCCCAGGAGCCCACAGCATTTCGTCTGGCCTCCCCGGGTGTCTGTGCATGTGGCCTGGCATCGCCCCGGACTTTTGTGCGGCCTCCCCATGCCTCTGTGTGCATGTGGTCCTGGGGAGTCCTCTGGCCTTTCATGCAGCCTCCAGGAGTCTTTGTACAGACGTGGCCCTTCCAGTCTTTCATGCGGTCTCCTCGGGCCTCCGTGTGCATGTGGCCTCGAGGTCTCCCAGCTTTTTGTGTGGACTCCCCAGATCTCTGTGTGCACTTGATCTCAGGGGAAATCTGTGGTTTTGTGCGTCTTCCCCTGGGCCTCAATGTGCATGCAGCCCTGGCAATCCTCTGGGTTTTTGTGTGACCTCCCTGTTTCTCCATGCACACTGTGCCTTGGGGAACTTCAGGGGTTTGTGTGGCTTCCCAGGGCCTCTATGTGCATGTGGCCCTGGGGCTTTCTGAGCTTTAGTGTGGACTCCTCAGGCCTCTGTGTATATGTGGTCCAGGAGACTTTCTGGGCATTCATGTGGTCTCCCTGGCCCTATGTGCCGATATGGTCCAGGGTTCTCTCTGGGCTTTCGTGCGGCCAACCCTGACCTCTGTGTGCCATGTGCCTCATAGCCCTATGGGCTTTTTATGGCATCTTCAGACCTCCTTGCACACACTACATGGGGGCTTATTCATTCGGGTTCCCTGGGCCTCCGTATATATATGGTACTGAATGTCGAATGGGCTTTGGCGTGGCCTCCTAGAGACTGCACACATATGGCCCCCGAGATGCTCTGATCTTTCATGTAGGATTATATAGGAAGCCTTCCCTCAGGCTTCCGTGCATACGTGGCCCCGGGGGCACTCCAAACTTTCGTGTGGCCTCCCCGAGCATCTGTGTGCATGTAGCCCTGGTGACCCTGTGGGCTTTTGTGTGTCCTGTCTGGGCCTCTGTGCACATGTGGCCCCGAGATCCCTCCAGCGTTTCATGTGACCTCCCTGGGCCTCCATGTGCACCTAGTGCCAAGGACTCTCCTGCCTTTCATGTGACCTCCTCAGGCCTCCATGTGCACGTGGCCCTGAGCACTCCTGGGCCTTTCATGAAATCTCCCCAGTCCTCCGTGAACAGTGCGCACGTGGCCCCGGAGCCCCTGTGGTTTCTAGAACGGCCTCCCTGCTGGGACGTACACCGCCCCAGAGGCATTCTGCCGTTTTGTGCAGGTTCCCTGGGCCGCTGCACATTGGTGCAGCCACATTGGGCCTTAATGTGCATGTGGCTTAGGGGTCCTTCCAGCCTACTGTGTGGACTCCCCAGGCCTCCATGCTCAAGTGGTCCCACGGGCCTTCAAGCATTTGTGTGGCCTGCCTGCGTGTCTGTGTGCAAGAGGATCTGGGCACTCCCTGGCCTTTCGTGTGGCCTGCCCAGATCTCCGTGTGCACTTGGACCTGCAGGCCCTCCAGACATTTGTGTGGCATCCCCAGCCAAATGTTCACACGTGGTTTGGGGTGCCCTCCAGGCTTTCGTGCAGTCTCCCCAGGCCTCTGCATGCAGGTGGCCCTGGGGACCTCTGACCTTTCGTGTGGACTCCCTGGGCCTCCCTGCCCACCTGCCCTGGGGGACCTCTTGCCTTTCCTGTGGCCTCCCTGAGCTTCCACATGCACATGGCCTGGCGGGTCCCCCTGTCTTTCCTGTGGCCTCCCTGGACCTCTGTGTGCACGTGGCCTAGGGGGCCCTCTGGCATTTACGGCAGCCTCCCCGGGCATTTGTGCGCAGGCGGTCCCCAGGGCCTTTCAGCCTTTCATGCTGCCTTACCCAGCCTCTGTGTGCACGTGTCTCTGCAGCCCCTCCGATCTTTTGTGCGGCCTCCCCCTGGCCTCTGCGCTCAACTGGCCTTGGGGGTCCTCCAACTTTTCATGTGGCCTCCCTGTACCTGTGTGCACATGTGGCCCCAGGGGACCTTCAGCCTAAGTGCAGTCTCACTGGGTTTCCATGCACACGTGTTCACTGGGGCCCCCTGGCCTTTCTTGTGGCCTCTCCAGGCCTTCGTGCCCATGTGGCCCCAGGGGCCCCCCAGGGATTCCTTCCAAGGCTGCCTTCCAAGGTCTCCAACATTGTGGCCTTGAGATCCTTCTGAGGTTTCGTGTGTTCTCCTCAGGCCTCCATATGCATGATTTTGACATGAGGCAGGATACAGGATATATGCCTTCCACCTTCAGCAGCACTGAGCTAGTATCAGAACTTCACTACAGGCAGAGCCACTCTCTGCACTAAGAAAGGGTTTCCAGTGAAGTAGTGCACTCCTCAGTCCAAGGGCATCATCACACAGCTAGGACCACACAGAAGGACTGCCAGCATTTCCCAGACTCTGCTGGCACTTAGAGACTCAACTGCACAAGGTCCCAAGTTACCTAATCAGATTAGACCCACTTTGGGCTGGCCAGCGCCCTCAGTGTTAGGACAGGCCTTCCTAACTACACTGCTCCTGTGTTCGACTCCTTCCAATGCAACATTCGCAGGCATTTGTGCTCCAGCAGCTCTGCATCTTCATCCCTTGCAGCAACCAATACTCTCACAAGCTGCTCTACAAGCAGCTGTGGCACAAACTACCTGAAATGCCCAAGCGCTGCTGCTCCTCAAAAGCCAATGTAACTGCCAACAGCAGAAGAGATGATCAGCTGTCAAGTGCAATAATTTATTAGAGTTAAGCATTTCTACATGACAGACACTGGACATCACTAAACAATGCCAAAACATCTACAAGTATAACAAGAAAATATTAACAGAGTTGAAAAGAGAATTCAGAGAGCTCTATGGTTCAGCTATAGATGGATGGTACAACGACCATTCTCTCCCTTTGCTTGTCCTTATGGGCCACCTCTCCCATATTGTTCTCCCCAGACTGTTCTCACCACATTCAAGCTGTGCAGAGATGACTGAGGTTCTTTAGGGCAACTGGTATCAGGGCATCTCCACTGGTGGGTGAGTTGTCCAGTCCACAGGCCAACTGATGAGTCTGCGTTCACATGGAGCTACGTCACTTGCTTTAAGATTTTCTGTGCTTAGTTCATTATCCATTTGAACAGTGCCAGACCATTGCTACGCAACAGAGGAGACAGCCTCAAGCCAACAACAAGAGGTCAAGAGGTAACAGTTTACAAACTCAACAGGTAATCCAGTGTGAAGTGCCATATTACTGAGACCCTCACTTCTCCTTCGATCAACACTTAGGAGGGCACTGCAAGGCTACAGTCACCCCACAGTGTGGTGAATCTGGCTGTTGTGCACTCGGGGTTCCTTAACTCTTGGAGAACCCCCAGATCAAACCCTTCTTCTCTGGGTTGCACCATGCTGAGTCCCCCACTTGCCTGTGGGGTGTTTATCATTCCACTCCTTGACACTGTCAGGCATGCAAGTTTTTATTTTCAGAAGCCAGTAATTTCTGCATGGTGAGCAACAGTAGCCTTGTCGTAAGCACACACTGGGGAATACCCACTGTTGTCAAGAGATGTTGAAAGAAAAAGATGCTTATTTGTAGCAATATGCAAACAACTGTTTAAATTTAAAATTGTAATAAGCAAAAAGATTCATTTAGTCCATTCACTAAAATTTAGTATCCAGAATGTCAACCAGTTCCAGAGTACAATGAAGTGGGGGCCAATCTATTCTCTAAAATAACTATCAAAAATAGGACAAGAGAAAATGGCCTCAAGTTGCACTAGGGGAAGCTCAGGGAGGACATTAGAAAAATATTCTATACAGAAAGAGTCATCACGACTTGGAGCAGGCTGCCTAGGGGAGTGGTGGAGTCACCTTCCCTAGCAGTGTTCAAGAAACGTATAGATGAGGCACTTAGGGACACAGTATAGCAGGCAGATTATTGAAGGGCTTACAGCTGAATTCGATGATGTTGAAAGTCTTTTCCAACCATAATGATTCTATGATCTGCCCCAGCTTGTCACGCCCTGCAGAGGCAGGCAAAGTGAAAGACTTTCCCTGCAAAGAGCACTAGGAGAAGCACAGAGAGCAAGTGGCACTGACAGCCCTTTGGTCTGCGGTGTCTCAGAAGGAGCCAGGAGGCCATGCATGGTTTAGTGGCTCTTTGTGAGGAGCTCAGGACACCTTCAGAAAGTCCCTGTATCTTTCACTGATAGCTCAGAACTGCGAGGACAATGGAGGGCCCCATTGACATGTCTCATCTGTGCATGCAGCTGTCAGAGAAGCAGCAGCCATAGCTCTCCTCTCTGGCCTCGTGTGCATTTTCCTATATGCTTTTGTACATGGGTTCCCAATTCTTAAGGAGAGAGAGGCTTCAGCATCGCATGAAGATGCCTCTCCAATGGGACACCCCTCTTCTCCCCACTAATGTTTGCCAGGGATGGATTTTCAAGGGTGCATCCTAGGCTGCCCACACTGGGCACACAAGAGCATCTGCCCAGCCTCATCCCAGCACTTGTGGGTCCTGCTCCTGACAGGCTCCTGCCTCCCTTCTCCCCAGTGTCGAAGGAAGGGGCACGAGAGCAGGTGCAACTCCACCAAAGGGAGCAGTGTGAAGGGAACAACGAGGTGTTTCCTCAGTGCCCAGCACCAAACCGCTCCACCACATGGCATCCCGCACGTGCTGGGACACCCAGTTCCCGCGCTGCAACCAGGTCTCCTGTGGCCTCCTCACACTTCAGCCCTCCTCATCCCCTTCATCTCCCACAGCATGCATGTTTAATATCTACTCTGATGTCTGCTCTTTATTTTGGAGTCATCTCCACCAACAGTTTTGAGGACAAGGACCAAGACGCTTTAAGTCACACCCACTCATCACAAGGGTGGTGATTTTCACAGCTGCTTCATGTTCTGCGTAATTTTTTGCCTCCACTTCACAGGTGAGGAGAGTAAGGTATTACTTGTGAATGGGTTAAATCCAACTAACTCCTGCCCTTCTCAAGGCTCTCTCTTCCTAGTCTGCTCTCATGGCCACACACAAGGAATGCCCCAACTGCAAAGTGCTACTATAAAGGGGCACAAGGTGCTTTACGTTCAGCCTCTCCCTACTTCCAGGGCCTCACAGGGCCCAGGCTGGCACCTTAACCTTTTCTAAAGGCAACCTGTGTGACTAGAGATGCAGAGCCCTGTTAGTCTGCAAGGGGCTTCATTTGGCAGATGGAGCAAAGCAGAAGGTCTGTACCAGGGAGCACAAAGGCCTTGGCTTTTTCCCACCTAAAGTCAACTCACTTCTATTCTGCCTTTCAAAAGGGTAAGTAAAACTGCTCTGTATGACTAATCTATAGATCTCCAGAGGAGGAGGTTTAGGCCTTGGTTTGTTAGATGCTTGGCCACTGCTAGGAGGTGAGTTTGCTTCTGTTTCTGGCACACAAATCTCCATTTGAACATGTCCCTTCAAACTCATCTCTGCCATTCGAATGCGTCCTCTCTTCAAACTCCCAACACTGAGCTCACCGGATGATGCTTTATTCCCAGCACCTGGACTGGCAGTGCATGTGCTCCAGCTGCACTTTGCTGAACCCAGACATCATCAGAGCTCAGCAGCAGCTGGGATGAGAAGGAGGCAGACTCATATGGTGGCCTCTTCCTTTTGTCCCTGCCTCCGTCCTTCAGTTTTGTGGATGCTGCTCTGTTCACAGGTACTCACCGCCACAAAAGCAGACAACTCATTTGCCAGGCTGTGCTGCCCCCTCAGGACGAGACAGCTCTGGGGGCCTCTTGGGGAGCCCCCGGCAGATTCTCTCACTTCTCTGGGACTGGCCAGTGCGCCCGTCAGGAGCTTCACCCACAACCACTGCTCCTGTTTCAGTGTCGTGATGCAGAGAACATCCCAAGTGTGCGGCATAGATGGGGCCGCACATCACCCTGCGTCCAGAGCTGAGTGGACTCCACAAGCAGGAGTTTGCGGCAACACCAGGGAGGGCCCTGTCCCTGCAGCCTGCCTGCCTGCACTGAGCTCCTCCATCTTGGGCTGGCACCATTGCACATGGCTGCCTGCAGCAGGAGCATCTGGGCAATAAGGATCCAGAGGAGGCTGGGCTTGCAGGGCTGAGCACTGGTTACTCACAGCAGCTCTCAAGGGTGTCTCCCGACACGGGCCGTGGGGCACAGAGCCCCTTCACTCGCAGACGCTCAACCACTAGCACGGCCAGGCACAAAGGCCTAGTCCAGCAGCACTTGTGTGTGAGAGGCAGGAGGGTTGCTGAGCTCTGCCATGCCACCCCACATGGCACCTCGCCACAGCATGGCCTGCAGCCCAGCAGGACCATGCTTGGGCACCTGGCCATTCCTCTTCTGTTGCCCAGCACACCTGACACTGCGGCTACTCAACGGGCGCTGGCTGCAGCACGTGAAGCCCAGCGGCCCTTCCCAGAGCTCTTCCACCGCTCGCAGGAAAGCTGAGCCAAAGGCCCTTCCCTCACAGCGCTCTGCATGAGGTGCAAACCCCACGGCTGGCCCTTGCACACCTCTGCCCGTGCCAGGCTGCTCCTGCCCACAGAAGCCCACTGCATTAGCCACTGCTGGGACGTCACCCCACGACTGCTGTGCAGCCACATGATGGCAGAGTAACCCCAGGGCACTGCAAAGTGCTTCCAAAGTGGCTATGCTCACAAAGGGCCTCTGCAACTCCTGTGGAAAAGCACCATAGGTCTCAGAAGGTTCATAGATGCTTTTGGAACCAGGCCTGTTTGAGACATGTGGGCAGAGCTGCAAGCTTTGGCAGGACCCCTGAGGCCGCCACACAAGGTCACAGCTTCACTGCTCCTTGTACCAGCTCGCACATCACACTACTGAAGAGAGCAAACCACACACCACTTGGCTTCCTCACACTTCAGCCCTCCTTCACCTCCCACAGCACTCTAGGTAACACCAAGCTCCTCATCACAAGCATGGTGATTTTCACAGCTGCTTCATGTTCTAATTTTTCTCCTCTGTCCCATGGGCAAAGTAAAAACATTATTCACGAATGAGTTAAATCCAACTAATTCCTACCCTTCTTGGGAGGCCTCTGTTGCCAGAATTGCTGTTTTCTCACCTCAGCAATGACTAAATTACACATCTGAAATACAGTATCTCCTCCATGACTGAGAATACTACTACAAAAGAATAGGTATGATATTAAGACTGCATATTAAGACTGCATGATGTCATCCTGCTCTCTCCTGAGATTCAATAGTATGTAACATCTAAAAAATTTTGTCCTTCTTGAAAATTTTTATTGAGCCTGTGCAGTAAAGCTGGCACTGTGCATTTTGCTTGCTTTGAAGCTGTTCAACTAACTTTCTCTGTCTTTAGCTGTTACCTAAGGCATGAATGGAGATTTATTTCCTCTCTAAGAAAATAAAACAAAAAAAAAACCCTCCCTGGAGATATTCAAAAGCTGCCTGGATGTGATCCTGTGTAATGTGCTCTAGGTGACCCTACTTGTGCAGGGGGTTTGGACTAGATGATCTCTAGAGGTCCCTTCCAACTTCCAGTCATTCTGTGATTCTTTGAAATCCTAAGGATGAGATTTCAACAGATGAGAGCTTGTGCCTACTGAATTCCTTTTCCTGGATAGGTTGTTTTAGCCCTATCAGCCACAGACAGTCTGCTCCAGATGTTAGAGCTCCACCTATGCTATCAGGGATAAAGAAACAGCACATTTACTGCAACTGCAGACTTCGGTCCCAGTCAGCCGTGGGGGTTTAGGAGTACTCAGGAACAGCAATTGTGAGAAGCAACAAAGAGCACAAGAGGGAGCTAGTCAGCCTTGCAGGGACAAGGAGATTCTAACACTGACGTAAAAGAACCTAATTTCACAGCAACAGACATCAAGGTCAAAGCCCAGACTGTCAAAAAACATAGGCTTCACACACGTGTCTGTCTCTGAGGACTTGGCCTCACTTCAGCCCTTTGTAGCCTGCACCAGCAGATGTGCAAGTCAGGCGAAAATCCTGGAGTGTCCATGCAAATGTTGCTCTGTTTTCAACTAAATCTCTCAATCCAATTCTGGGACCGGTTTTGAGGGAAAGCACCTCAGATGTTTTGCAGTTGCTGTGCCCTTTGTGGCCTTTACTCAAATTTCTTCCCTTGTGGCAATATGGACATGGCTGACAGCTGAGGAAGACATTAATTGCACTCCAGTTTTGAGTTGAGCAGCTGAAAAAAATATGAAGGGGAGGTTAATTTAAAATGCTAGGGCAAAGTAACTGCCTGCTCCTGAAGCATCTTGTTCAGTTTCCTGCCTGCAGCAGGTGGCGCTCCCCTTTTACAAATATGTCTCGTCCCTGTGTGCACCCTTGAAAACAAGAAATTGGACAAATGTTTCCTTTACTTGCCAGACACGATGGGAAGTACAGCACTGTTGAACTATTCCTACGGAAGCCACAAACTGGATCCAGCTCTCAGTTGAGAGAAATAAAGACAGGATTAGTGGTGGGTATTAGACACTGTTGGAAATTGTAGATACTAGTGCCTTTTTGACAGTTAAATGCAAATGGTAACTTCAGATATTTAGAGTTCTGAAAAGTCTCTTATTTGGCAAATACAGCTCTGGGTTAGCTGTGCTATTGTCTCTGAACTGAGATGCCCATTATTCCAAAGAGAAAAATAAATGAATATACTACAGAATAAATAAAAAGTGGGGCTAAACATAGGATCACTGTCCTGTCATTACCTAATATCACCATTAACATTGCCGCATCAGCAATATGCATTATGCATTCCATTCAGCATCAGAAACAGATGATATGTGATAGAAGATAACCTTATGCTGACTTAAAATATATCTCAGAGATGGGTTTGAAACCATGGTAGTCTATCAGCTCATCCAAGCAAACTCCTGAAAGGTGCCATCAACTTGTTCCTCAGAAGTAGCACTTTAAAGGTGGAAAATTTCTGCTTTTAGCCACTATAACTTGCTGGGTCATTTGTCAACATAAAGAGAAAACCCTCCTTTATAAATTTTTTGTTTTTATAAGTAAGTAGTCAGACTATAGTCAAACTACTATTTTTTTTAACAAGCTGGGCAGGGAGTTCCTCTAATTTATAGTGAGTTTTTAAAAACATTCTTGGGTACAGTTCCTTTGAAGTCTCTTGCATTGCACTTCCTCTTAGAAATCTGTACACCAAATTGGACCCCCATTCAAACCTACAAGACCCCAAACCCTTCCTTTATTTCTGATTTTCTTTTCATTTTTCATGTAACTAAAATACTACAGGTTTGACACAGCACTCTTCTGACAGTCCATGTGCTTGCACTGGTGTATGATAAGAGCACTTCTGCCCATGAGCAGCCTTCCAACCTTTGAAAACACTGCTGCTGGGCTGCCAGCTGCACTGGTACTTGACAGAATATATCAATAATCCCTGAACACTACCTCTGCACAAGAGAAATAAGCAAATAAAAAGTAAAATCAAACTGAAAAGTAGAAACTTGAGTAACTTGATGTTACTCAAGTAACATCTAATCTGATAATCTTTCATTGACTTAAAACAGCTAATGCACTGCTGCATTACAGCTGCCAACAGCTGCACTGTTCACCACTTTCTTTGCACAGGTCTTTGAACACATTCTCTAACATATACCATGATATTTATAGGAAGTCTACAGAGCTAAGGACAGCAAAGCCAAACCAGGCTCAAATTCCTATGTTCCCAGTTTCCGTAGTGAAATAACCTTTTGATGTCATGCAATAATACATTCAAAGCAACCACCAAATACATTTTGCTGTATTTGTCTTTCCCCTTCTCTAAGAACTAGCATTTGGGGAAATATAATTCCTCTTTTTGTCACTGGGGACTATTAAGCTTTAATAAACTTCATGTTTCCTGCAAGGAAATAAATGATTGCTTTGACCACACTTCCTTGTCTGGAGGAGTCACCCTTTTTCAAAGGCACTGCTCTTGGTACATCGCACAGCTGCCTCTGTTGACTCCCTGTCCTTCGATATGGTGGGAGATGGAGAGAACTTCTATTCAGGGCTAATGATGATTAGTAATTTTTAGTAGTGAGAAGAAACACTGTAAGAATGAAGAGGGTAAGTAAGTTCTCTTTTCAGACATGAGAATAGGAGTCACACTGCAGGAACAAAGCTGCTGCCTGTGTCCTTTTCATTCATGTTTGTTTCTCAGCTCACACAGCTTTCCAGGCACATCTAAATCTTAAAGAAAAAAATCATTGAAAAGGAATGGACCTCATTTTTTGACACTCAGACTCCTGGGAGAAGAAACAGTAGCAAAATGGTATAAATGGGAGAAAGATGAGCTTATTCTGTCGTTGTTTCAGAATGTGAATAACACTTTTTCTACTGCTGGCATATTCAATGTTCATACATCCGCTGCTCAGCCATTTGTGGGATCTCACTGCAACGAATTAACAAATAACAAATGTTATTGTTAACAGAGTGCAGTCACAAATTGCACTCTCAGTAAGACATGTCTGGAAAAAATCCAACATAAGCTTACATATTTATGTTTACATAAAAATAGGCGATCTCCCTGGAGCCAGAAAATGAAACTAAAGCTAGAAACCCTCTACATTTGAAAATATTTAAGTTGGAAACACTGGGCCAAATCTACCTCTGCAGCAAGCACAGTTCTCCTAAATGGACACACTTCCATCAGACTCAGCGTTAGTCCTATCTTAACTTAAATTGGTCAGGAGACCAACTATGTAAAATGCGGCCTTTTCAAGGATACATTTTTAATTATGTAACTTTTTTTTTTATTAGACAAAGAACTTTTCACAGTAAGATGAGAGAATCTGCCTGATGAAATATGGACCCTTCCAATTCATATTACATTCCCAAGCATCACTCAACAGCTGTGAATTGACTAATGGCCATCACAACAAATGGATTTCCACCTTAATCTTTACTTCTTGTCTGAATGATGTTAATACACATTGTTTATCACTAATGAGCTCTAGAATGTGATGTTAACAGAGGCAATTAAGGCCCAGCATAACTGCCTGCAACACAGTGTTGGAATTGAATATATGGCTAATGAATCACTTCCTTAGTTCAATTCTGCCTTCCTTACTGCAAAATGTATTTCAGATGAGTTAAGTTCATGTTAACTGGCAGGCTGTTTTATTTTTAACTGCTTGTGCTTCTGTCAAATCACTTGTGTGCTTTTAACAGACTGCTTACATGACATTGGTTTGTTGTTCAATGATAGCAACTGCCTTCAGGGAGAGGGATCATATTCAGACTATCTGCGCCTAACACATTTAAACTTCTCTTAAACTGTTTAAATTCAAGAGAAAAGAAATATGACTCAGAGCACTATTTATCTAGGATGGCCAGACCGTGGCTCTGTGTGCAGGTAATCAGGTCAGGCACACCAGATGCCTGAATTATTTTCAGATTGCCCAGTTCAAAGCCAAAAGAGTGACTCAAGTCAAAAGAGTGACTCTCAAAGCTTTGGGGAAATGCTGGCTTCAGGGAAACATCTGCCTATAAGTCCTGCAATATCACAACTAGCCACAAGAACTTTAAAGCAAAGACAGGTTAAGGAGAAAAGCAAAGCACAATGCTGCCCACACCATTTCTGTTTTGTTTTGTGCTTTAGTGCCAGTAATGGTTGGCATCCATGTCCTAAATGAAATATATAAAACACAGACTCTTCAAGACATTTTGGAATTGACTCAGCCCAGAGAAGGAAAGAAAATCTTGTAATTGACATGAGCATTCTCAGAAAGGAAGGTTGGACTTTCAGTAAGACTCCATATAAATGATATGATCCTATGCATGAAGTTAAAAAATTTTTACTGTTGACATCAGGTCGAGGGAGGTGATCGTCCCCTTTTACACAGCCCTGGTAAGGCCACATCTGGAGACTGTGTCCAGTTCTGGGCTCCCCAGTACAAGAGGGATGTGGAGCTG